>MJUU01037144.1:66734-119245 GCA_002080025.1 Modiolus philippinarum | reverse complement strand
CAATCCTACAAAATTTGAACAAAATCCAATACACGGTTTCCAAGGAGTTGTGTCCACAAGATCTCCGGTTGTATAGTATTGCTAAAAATGGTCAAAGTCCCATAACTCCTATAAAAATTGACGAATCAAAATGGTGGTGCGATATGATCTAGTACATTTAGTGACTAACAATCCTACAAAATTTGAACATAATCCAATACACGGTTTCCGAGGAGTTGCGTCCACAAGAAAGTGTGACGGACAGACGGACGGACGGACGGACACACGGACGCAGACCATTACTATGTCCCACCGTCGCGGTGCGGCGGGGACCAATAATACAAAAAGCAACAAAAAGGGCTTCAAATTCTTCCTTAGTTTCTTTTAATTTCTAACTATTGAAATAGTTATTGTGTTACAAAACAAAAGATAAGAAAAAATAATGAATTTCCGTTACTCTCTGGATAATTGTATGACTTCCTTCACTTTTTTGTGTTAGGTTGCTTTGAGATTCAAGGAATTTTGATGTTTCAAAGAGGTATGGTCTTTTTCCCCTGTATCTTAAAGATAAAAAATTTTGTGAGCAATTATTCTATCAAAACTAAAAGTAAGATAAAACTTTCGTTAGAGAAGAGAAAGTAATGCATTTTTTAACTTCTCTAAATACAAATTTCAAACAAGATAATTGTTGTTTAAAAGTACTTTCGGTATACTTTAACAAGTTAAGACACTTTATGTAAAAAGTTCATTATAAAGCACCCAAAACACCGAATATAACTGCAATATGAATACACCTTCAATAAAAATTGGTTGTTGTAGGTGTTCAAATATCAATGTAGTAACAATTTTCCAGTGCACTGTAAAATTGGCATAAATTGACATTACAGGCATCTTTGGTTGCAAATACTTTACAAACAACACAAATGTTGTATGTATCGCTATATAAAGGAAGCAGACCTATAAAACACACAACATTCAACTTGTTTTATTAAGCAATATGAAACTTTTGTAACTAGAGCTGTCGCCGAATGGCAGCCAGATATACCCCCGCTAATTGAACCCTGAACCAATATGGCAAGTGTAAATTTAAGTCTGTGTGGACACAGTACAAATGTGGCCACAATACAAGTATAGACAAAATGATATACCTCCCCCTTTTTTTCTGAAAATATTAAAGACGAATTATCTCCCCTTCAAAATTTTGGACAGCAACCATATTACTGCATGCACATCTTCAGCTGGTGTACTAAAACTGTGCAACATCCAAGCAGTGGTTTCGGAGAACATGGGCTGACAAGGATCACCCCTCCCCCTTTACAAAGAAAATATTCAAAGACAAATTATCCCCCCTTCAAAATTTCAGACAACAACCATATTACTTCGTGCACATCTTCAGATGGTGTACTACATTTATGTAACATTTCATCAAAATCCAAGCAGCCGTTTAGGAGAACATGCACTGACAAGGTTGGCCTCCCCCTTTTTCCGGAATTACTCAAAAAGGAATTATCTCCCCTTCAAAGTTTCGGGCAGCAACCATATTACTTCATGCACATCTTCAAATGGTGTACTACAACTGTTACATTTCATCACAATCCAAGCAGCCGCTTAGGAGAAAAGGCGCTGACAAGGTACATGGACGGACAGACGGATGGACAGACGGACGGACGGATGGACAGACGGACGAACGGACAGGGTGATTCCTATATACCCCCCAAACTTTGTTTGCGGGGGTATAATTAGCCATTCGAGGGTGGCAAATCCCTTCAAAAAGTTACCTTTAGACTACCGTACAGAGCTTTAGCTGCAGCTTCGTCTCTCATTCTTGCAGCAAATTCTGTTTCCACTAGACCGGGACTAATCGACTGAAAATAAAATAGAATTCATTGGTGTTGATATGATAAGACATGTTATATAAACCTTAACGTGTACGCTGAAAGGAATTTATATACTATAATGGTCATGGAAAGAACATGAAATACTACTATGCTAGTTGCTGATAGGAATTTACATACTTTTATAGATGCTTAAGAGCTGATATAATACATAGTATTCTTTGTGCTAACAGGAACTAACATATCATTCTGTATGCTGATATGAAGTGAAATACCATCCTTGGTGCTGATGTGGACTGGCATGCTGTACCCTGTACTGATCGGAACTGACATACCAGACTTGGTGCTGATACTCTTATTTCGTTGCCATTTCTGCATGTGCGAAGTATATTTTAATTGAGTATTTTACTGGTTGTCTATTAACAAGAGCGATGTTAGAATTTAGCTTTAAATTTTTTTTTGTTTTTTTTTTTTTTTTTTTGTTGTTTTGTTTTTGGTTATTTAAATTTGAACATGCCAAATAAGGTAAGAATGTTAAATGTATTACCGTAACTCTGATATTGGACTTGATATCACGTAATTCATTCCGTATGCCATCTGTTAATGCTGTGACGGCAAACTTTGAGGCGGAGTAGAAGTGACCAGCTGGTGATGGTATCACACGGTGACCAGACATGCTGAAATTTGAACGTGAAAAGTCCACAAACCATTTTAAACATACCGGGAACTTGCAATATCTAAAACTATAAGGAAGTTTTGTTTGCATTTAAAGATGATCTCCCCCTTATATAGCTCTGTCCTTAGTCAGTGGATATCAGCTTTCCATTTAGATCTTGTAGATTATTTGTTCTCTGTCAGCTTAACACAAATTTCGGTTGATGGTTTCCAAAATGTTTTTATTTTCAGTCGAAATGACCATCTTTAGAAATTGAATCACAGTAACTTCGGAATTGTAACTTCAGATTTGATTGATAAATATTCAATTCCTATTTCAAATTTTATTGAAGACGGTTTTGTTTAAGTTTTGGCCTCTTTCTTGATGTTTCTCTCTTTTTGCAACTGTAGTGTGATTTGTGCACCGAGCGACANAAATATTTTACCTGTATGAGACTAGGCTTGTACATCGAACGACAAAAACATTTTACCTATTAGAGAAAAATTCTAGGTTTTGACAGGATCCGAGGCACACCACTAATTCGGCCTCCCATTGACTCGTATGTTAAATTCCGGGATTTCAAAAATTCCAATAATATAGAAATGAATTTTCCTATGTGCGGGAACTTGTTTTCCGTTAACAGATCACGAACACGATAAAATAAATACATTTAAACCATATGTTGTATGGTCAAATAAGAAAATAAAATTGAATTGAAACGTTCCGGTTAATTTTGTACATAGTCGCAACAGAGAATTTTCGGTATTTGGTCGTATTTCATTCGATCCGTTCTAGCTTGTTCATGCAACTTAATCATGTTTTTTCAACTGTTCTTTGTTCTCCGTCATTCACCTAGAAATATTCTATGATCTTGCTGATTATAACATGTATCAATTGGCTGGAGTCACTACAAATGTAAAGGCACTATTTTTTATAGTACTATTTTCGAGGTCTGTCAAATATTGGCGTATTGAAATAGTGTAGTGCGCCCTGACAATATTATGGCTTTGACATTTAACACAATCTGGGCACACAGAAGCTATAGTTAGTCGTCATATAAGCGGGAGGTTGATGCATCAATAAACCTGGTTTAACCCACCATTTTATTTATAAAATGCCCGTTCCAAGTCGGGAATATGACGGCTTGCCAAAAATGTTCTGTGTCGGATTGTGTTCCCCTGATTCAGTCGAATGTTATACGGATTTTCCTTACTGGTCTCTTCCTTTGATCGATTCGGACTTTTGTTGTCACTTTTATTATTTACCTATATATAATATCCAGTTACCTATTAAATGAATTCATGTGCGGCTGTCATGTTATGCTTTTTTTAACAGTACTTCGTTTTTTCTTAGTTCTTTATGTATGAGACAAATTGCCAATAGCATGCACATTCCAAAAAATCTAAATGTTTGGAGTTTTTTTTTATGAAAGTGTCTACCGCAATACTTCACCTATTTATCAAAAAGACATGTCCATCATCTGCCCCCTTTTCTCTCATTTGTTTTACAGCTTCCCGTGTACAAATAGACAGAGCTATGATGTTTACCTGTAATAATGAACAAAGATACATTGCAATAATGTTCCCCTTAAATAGTTAACAAAGATGGCAACGATGTTCACTTGAGGGTTAAACAAAGTGACTTGGTTATTATTCAACTGAAAGCAAACAAGGAGACATGGTAATGGTATTCACCTTTGAATTTGAAGGCTTTTCGAAATTAGGCTCATAGAGTTAGTAGTCTATCTGTATTGGGGTTTATTCGTATATTTATCATACTATACTAGGGAAACGAACGGTAGAGAGAAAGGAGAGGTCTGAGTACCCATAAACCGGTTTTATCCTACCGCTGGCTTTCGCTAGTGCCGGTACCAAGTCCGGCTATCCCGAGTTCACTCTATCCAAAGTGCGAATCGACAAATATATTTTCATATATTTTCTACCGTTCCTATCATGATTTTGTACCGTACGCGGAGAGCCGTGTTCTAAATATACGACGATGTTGACATTTGGGAAGGACAACACGCTTGATTTTCGGCACTCCAGTAGAAATTACATTATGTGTCTAATCTTAATGCAT
The DNA here is from genome assembly GCA_002080025.1 of Modiolus philippinarum. Classification (NCBI taxonomy): domain Eukaryota; kingdom Metazoa; phylum Mollusca; class Bivalvia; order Mytilida; family Modiolidae; genus Modiolus; species Modiolus philippinarum. The sequence goes on along the minus strand of MJUU01037144.1, from coordinate 114,697 downwards.
AATAATGACACTACATAAATATATATTTATATTTTATGTAGTTTGTGATATCATTGAATGAACGCACATTTTTGTAAATCTTGTTTATCTGTAGAATAACATGTTTATATTATTCTAATTTATGTAGGACATCTATCAACAATAACAGCAGTATAAGGTTAATTATTTGTAGAATTAATTATTGACTAGAAACACATCACTTAAATAATAGATACTACGATTTTTCGCTGTAAGTGCTTCAATTTTTTTCCGTTAGTGCTACTATTTTCTAACGTTACTATCGGTACAATGCTACAATTTTTTACCAATGCCGTTCAACTGGAAATGTATATGAAACATGGTTTAATACAGTTTTATGATTGTTTTCTCTATGCTTGACGATTACATTTTCTGAGTTTTTGATGTTGTAACAAAATGATCACTTCTTTGTCAAACCGGTTAAGTTTCCTCAGTCGTTGGTTCAATAAAACGATTTCTTGACGACAGTCTTTCATTTTGTTGCAGTTCTCGGTCATGGACAACTTCAATCGTAGTTATTGTGAATATGGGTCCCATCTTCACTGGTATTATTAACCATGCTACATACACACTCATGAAGATAAACAAATGACATTTGCCAAAACAAGTGTGGACAATCGGTCATGGACAACTTCAATCGTAGTTATTGTGCATATGGGTCCTACCTTCACTGGTATTATTAACCATGCTACATACACACTCATGAAGATAAACCAATGTCATTTGCCAAAACAAGTGTGGACAATATATATTATCATCGGCTCAAGAGCTAACATCGTGAGTTAGGCTGCAAGTTTCGCGCGGAAACACTGTAGTTTGTAAGAATTGTATGAACCAATCACCGTTTACAAAAACCTCTACACAGAAGGCAATAATAGATGTTTCGCCCGTCCCTGCATAACCTCTAAATTGATGTGAAATTAAACAGACCGGACTAAAAAATTCTCACTAGACTGTGAAATTTGGGTCACTGACAAAAGCTTTAAAGCAGACCAATATGTACTAACCAAGACCAATCAACATAACAAACACATTTGCCTACAATCAATGCGTCATGGGAAATAAGACATACTCAGTACACTGTGAAATTGAGGTCACAGGCATAAGCCATACGGCAGACTGTCGTGCACTACCACAGATCAATCCTCATACAAAATATCGTGACATACTGAAAAACTTAACATGCTCACTAGACAATGAAATTGAGGTCAAGGACAAAAAGTCACCTGCCAATCTGACATGTTCAACGAAAGAAAACCTACAAACTGATCATTTACGCATATGCAGAATCTAAATTAACAGTTAACTTCGGTACTTTGTTATTAACCTACCACTTATAATTATTGAGGAATAGACTTAATCAGAGAAACTGAACAAATATGATGTTCAAGATGCATCAAACGGTTTTCAAAATATCAAGTTAAAATTAACGCCGTCGACATGCTGCCATGGTCTCGCTTTGTGCGACTAGACAAGAAAACACAACTCCTCCTTATCAATCAAAAGAATAATGTAATACTGTTGTACCAATGAAATTAGCATGAAGCAAGGAAGTAGTATATGAGTACATTTCGTTTATCATTTGACGAAGTGGATCAGAGGTGGATAACCGGAAGTGACGTAGAACTAAAGTGACATCAGCGGAAATAGCCCTAATTAAAGCCATTTTAATGATAAGATGGAACGACATGTGACCCTAAAGGATGTTAAAGGATGTTATAGGAAGGTATTGGAGCGATCGGAAGTGGGCGTGTATCTCCCGAAGGCCGCCATGTTAACCGGAAATGACGTGTTATAATAACACAAGACCCCGTAGTGATATTGTGGAAAGATATTTGAGCAATGGGCATGTCCTTAGTTGAAGATCGGAAGTCGGGTAATTTCTCTATTCTTTCATTTTCTTCTTTTTGCAACCCTTTTAAGCTCATCTGGCTACGCCAGAGTGAGATTTTGCCATCACTTTGCGTCCGTCGTCCGTCCCCCAGTGTCCGTCTTAAACTTATCCTTTTAAAGAACTTCTTCAGAACAACCGAATAGATTTTGAACCAAACTTTGCATTAAAGATGCTTATGAGGCGCTGACCAAGTGTTGTTACTTTAATTCCGATCCGTCATCCAACATGGCCACCAGCGGTGAACTCAGTTTTAACATTGGACCCTATGTGAAAATGCATACAAAGGATTTCTGATTGAGGACCACTGAAGGATTAATCCAAACTCCTCATGAATGAGGTTTATGAGAAGCTGACCAAGTGTTGTTACTTTGGTGCTGATCTGTCATCTAACATGACCGCCAGCGGGAAACTAAATTTTAACATTGGACCCCATGGGAAAATGCATACAAAGAACTTCTTGAAAACCATTGAATGGATTTAAACCAAACTTGGCATGAATGATACTTATGAGGTGCTGACCAAATGTAACTATGGTGCCGATCCGTCATGAACTTTATTTTATCATTGGTTCGTGAGCCATTCTAAATAAGAACGTCGAAATAGCAGGTCATCAGTTTATATAGTCCAAGACATGTTGTATCAATGGTCACCATTGGTCAGTTACTTAAGGAAAAAGAATAGTGATTGGTCAAATATCTGTGTTATGATTGGTTGATTTTTCTACTATCTGATTGGTCGATGTTATGTACACCTTCAATCCATTTTTTACTTCGTTACTTGTCAGACAGGTTCAGACATGTCCATACATGTTCCTCCAAATGCGGGACTTCCCTTCCAAATTATTAACGAGGACGTGAAAAAAAACACCCTCATAAAGACAAATACGCGGGAACAAATTACCTTCATTACCAACGCGGGCCTGATAGAACACATCCACAGTTAAAAGCTCGGGAAAAATAATAGCGATAATCTCCCGAAATGAACGCAAACATGATAGAAGACACCACAGATAAAAAAAGCTTGAAAAATATCAACAAAAGTAATCTCCCCTTCCATACTATGAACACAGGTACCAACATATCAACAAACAAAGAATTACCTCCCTTTACGAACGCTGATCTGAAAGAAGACACCTTCAGAATTAAAACACAGCGGGCTCGAGTCGTTCCAACTTTGAGAAATACCAGACCTCAAACTTGGGATACGCCTACTACGTTTAATCATGTGCGCTGCACTTATGTAATACAAGACCCTGCAAGATATATCAGGTCATTTTCAGTCAATATTTCGGCCTACAGTAGATACATACCTACGTTCAGTCGCACAAGCGATCCAATACCTTTCCATAACAACCCTGCAGTGTCAAATGTCGAACTATGACGTCATTCCAGTTCAACATAGCCGGTTGCGCAACTAAATCACTTTTTCATTTGATCATGTGACTTCCGTTGACGTTATCTCCGGAACCACCTCCCCAAATACGACCCGAACCGTCCCTATATACTAATTAGGGATATCAATCTTGGCAATGATATGAGACTTATTTTAAACATAAATGGTAGTGTTGAAGCGGAAATTCTTGCTCGATGAAATAAAATATTATTACAAAGTGTTTTCTAAAGAACAAGGTGTTATTTGTTAAAGGTAAAATTTTCTGTTAACAAAGGACAGGTTTAAACAAAGAGGGTCAGAGCGGTAATTATTGTACAAAATTACAAGTTAATTTCATTGTTCCCACTACAGAAATGTTGGAAGTAGACAACATATTTAAGACATCATGAAAAAGGCGCCAATTCCTCATGAATTCGGGCTAATTAAACAAAATTATTTCGCACCAGGCCAAAAAAAGTCATGCCTTTATCAAGTTTCGACTTAAAATCATCTGCGGACCATATTTCCCAACTGCATCCCATTAATTCCACAACTCTTTACTGTCGTTAGTTAAATTTGTAAATATTAAATATGCGGCTGGCCTCGCGTTTTTTAAAATCTAAACACTATCAGGAGTTCGAGAGGTAAAATGTCGTATCTCACTCGATGCAATTGTAAAATCTATTAACTGCACACTGGTGTTAATTGGCATTTCCAGACCACATCCTTCAACACAGATTAGACACAACACTCCCCCTTTAGTTGTCATTATTAACTTTAGCCATATTAATCAAATATAATAAAACAATTATTGCCATTCTATGCTCTATCAATATGGGGAATACCGGAGCGCAAAAGTTAATATTGAACTCGGGTTAACCCTTGTTCAACATTACTTTATTGTACCGTAAAACCCATATTATGTTGTTATGTTGCTAACGGGAAAAAATAGTACCACCTGGTATAGAAAATGGTAGCCCTTACGGTAGAAAGATTAGCATGACATACAATTGGTACGGTGAAAATAAGTAGCAGTGAAAACAACACACACCGCCGAAATATCTCCTGCTTTTTCGTGACGAACTAATTGTATCAACCGCTCTACAGATTGAATAATAACACAATATGCTTGTACCTAACCAAATAACTTATCTATTTTACCGGTAAACAATCGCATGAGTTTTTCTTTAGTTAAATGTTGTTTTTATTTTCATTTGCCCGCTTACCTGGTTATACAATTCATACGGCCATACATGCATACTGTACAATAGTACGACTATCAAAACTTACCCAAAATGGACTAAAATCGACGTGCTATTCATTCGACGTCAGAAATAGAAAAAAATATATATACTAACGGTACAAAATCATGACGGGAACAGTATTGTCCGTTAAAACTTTGATTTCTATTGACCCACCATAAAAAATTAATTTAAAACCCAAATTTAATTTTTCAATTTTTTCTCTTCATATATCTTTTGAATGCACTCATACGAACTCTGACTATTAGTTTCACAATTTTTTCTCCCATAATTAAAAAGATGTCCATAAGGTACCTATGTTAATTTATTTTTCTATGCAAGATTTTCACAGAGGGAGTTCATGTACAAGAATAAATGGCCATTCCTGTGTAAACAAAAACAAAAACATGTGCCATTCATGTAAATTTAAAAGAATCATGTGATAAGCCATTTGAATATTATACATGTCTCAATGCATGCAATAGGTAAACAATGAATAGAGATGTCCATTTCAGTATGAAATCTATATTTAGACTTGTACCAGATTACTGACAGGAGACATTAAAATCAATAGTAGTTGAAAATTTAAGCAATTTGTCTTTATTTATAAGATGAAACCCAGGAATTTTAACACATACTTCTTAGTTTTTCACTGAATGTTTGTTGGCATTATTAAATTCCTGTCACTAATACTTTAAAAAATTTTACATGAAAACATCAAGGGAAAGAGAAATAAATATGTGCACTAAATAAAATAAATTCGGTCAGTTACGTTTATATTTATCTTTTTTAATCACAATTTCCGAAATGTTTTGAAATTTTTTTACTTGAAAAATCTATTAAGTATTCATGTACAAGGCACTAACTAGCTTCTCCCTCTTTGAAAAAAAGCATGAGAACCAAGCCAAATTCATGTTCCAGTTACTCTAGTCTATATTGTTTCAACTGAAATTCATGTCCGTTTCAAAAATACATAAAAATGTATCTTTTAATGTGTCTCCTACTGAGTTTCAATATCCTAAAAGTTAAAATCTTACATTATATTGATTGTATGTCCGTAACAAGTCTAAATATAGATTTCATACTGAAATGGACATCTCTGTTCGCATGCATTGAGACATGCATAATATTCAAATGGCTAATCACATGATTCTTTTAAATTTACATAAATGGCACATGTTTTTGTTTTTTGTTTACAAAAGGAATAGATATTTATTCTTGTACATGAAGTCCCTCTATGAAAATCTTGCATAGAAAAATAAATTAACAAAGGCACCTAATGGGCATCTTTTTAATTATGGGAGAAAAAATTCTGAAACTAGTTCGTATGAATGCATTCAATAGATATATAAAAAAAATGAAAAAAATAAAATTTTGATTTTTAATTAATTTTTTATGGTGGGTCCATAGAAATCAAACGGACAATACTACTTACCTAAAGAGCGATAACTAACATTGTCTTAATAATGGTCGTGATATTTAGAAGACTATAACAGTTCAGTTATTTAAACCCTACAATGATATTTATCAGTCGCCTTTACAAAGCTGTGATATGATTGATAGCTAGCTATCATAACAAATAAACATTTACTGTCCCAACTTACAGTTACCTTCAAACCGGGCCTTCAAACAAAAGAAGCACCTAACAATGTGTAAATAAAATAATCTTCTAACAGCTACCTAAACACATCAATAGCACCTATTAACAATGTCCTTAACACTGCAGCGATACCTCCAAGTTACTTATACAGAGCAGTGATACTAAACAGTTACCTAAGCACAGCATAGCTACCTAACAGTTTCCTCTTGAAACTAAGCAGAACAACAAAACAGTTACCAAAAACACAGCAAACAAGTACTACCTAATAGTATCTAAACAAAGCAGTGCTTCTTTAAGAGTTACCTTCAAACAGCAGTGACACCTAACAGTTACCAATAACAAAGTACTGCAAACAATTACCTGAACACAGACACCTTTGCATAAAAGCTACGCCAAACACTTACCTAAACACAACACTTGTTTAAACACAACCTAAACATATCGTAACGATATGTTGCAATGACCTAAACAGCTTATTAATATAAAAGTGATTATTACGAAAACTTCTGAACGATACAAGACTGAAACCTGTGCTCTCTCCAAAAATTAAACCTGCAGTTAGTAAAATCATTAATCTTCTGAGAAAGGAGATAGTTTCCTAGTTCAGCTTATTAAGGCTCATTTATGTCTTGGCTAAATTTTTTTATCCTGCAATATATGTACGTAAAGTTTTCGAATTTGAAAAAAATCTACTGCATATTTTTTCTTAAATTGTGCTGCTAATATTTCTTACATCTAACATCTCACGCCAATCTTTGGTTTCGCCACTAAGCAATGGGGATGAATGAGCCAGTCCCGCATTATTGATGCAGACGTCAACACCGCCTAAGTCTCGTTTGATCATCTGGAACATGTCGAGAATTTCTTGTTCGTTTCGAAGATCACATTTTACTGGTAAAAGCTGACCTTTGGCAGACGACAGTTCTGACTTTAATGCCTGCAATTCAGAACCAATCACAAAGTCACATAGCTTATTTTTTTCACCATAACTTAATATTAAATTAACCATGTAAACGTATAAGGAAGTATGGGTCTGAGAAACTTTGTAATACTTTTGCCTTTTGTTTTGAAACTTCAGCAAAAACAAAAAAAAAAGAAATGAAAATCCATGCAAGATATTTTATTTATGAGAGTCACAGTTTTCTGTAGAAGTTTCATTAACTACTTACACACGGCTGGGAAACTCGATGGTCTCAACTGAATTTTACTACCAGGAAGTTAATTAATACAAAGTGACAGACCCTGTTTTTAAAAATACAGGCATGTCACTCCATGTAAAACTGGTCAAAGATCTAAAATATCACTAAAACCATATAAAAGTCGTCTACGTTTAAAGACAGAAATTATTTTTATTGTAGTCAGTCGCTTCCAGGCGATTCTAAAATCCACACATAAAGAAAAACTAATTTACCATTGTTATTCGAAAAAAGAACAGGAAGAAAGGGGTTTTTGATTTATTAAAACTTATTTTATAAATGTTTATGGAGTGACATTCTCTGATTTCTCGAACTGCACTTATTAAGTGTAAATCACGGTTTTCCGGACGCCGGTTTTTTTGGTTGAGGACATCGAGTTTCTCAGCCGTGTTATATATGCCTTGAAATATAAGAATAAGATGGAAAGTTTATAAAATTTTGTACAGTGTCTCTTTCATGCATTTATAATTGACGTATAAAAATAAATATGACCCATATAAAAGAAATATTAAAGCAAGTTTGAATCGATAAAATAAAATAAATGGATATCGATATCGAATGCTTCAGGGTGGAAACTGGAGTAAATACTCCCTTAATGATGCACCTTTAGTCTATCAAAGATCAGTACTTGATTTAATTTAAGATTAATGAGCAGCACTCATCATGCATTTACTCTACATTGAAGTGGTTCATTATTTTCTACGATCTACCCCTTTTCGTCCCATTTTTTTTGGATTCGATATAAGACTGATATTGACAGATGACCCCCCCCCCCCCCCCCACATATGCATTGAGAACTTCCGCCGTATAGCTCAAAAGATAAGGATTTTGCTAGAAAGTATAAAGGTATACTCTATTTAGTGGCTTAGCGACAAAAAAATACTGATTGGCGACTAAAATAGAAACTAGTGGATTTAGGGCCACCATATCTTCACCTTTTGGCGACCGAAATAAATCGTTACTGTTTTCGGTATTGAATTATCCTTTTGGCGTTAAGGTTGTATTCTGGTCATGTTTCAGTTTCGTTGAATTTATATTTTATGTACAATATCATTGAATTAACAAAATTTATGTTTATCTTTAAATTGTGTCAAAAATTATTCATTTCCATCCAGTAGTTTCTGAGTAATCTCAAACTGAAAGTGTATGCCCTAATTGGCTGTTGGATTCATGTCAAATTTTCACAAAATAGGGGTTGGGTTAGAAAAAAAACATTTTATGAAAAAATATGCACCTAAGATTTATTTTTGCTTTATTAATTTAGAATCATATATTTTTGCAATATAAAATCACAAAAAATGAAGTTTAAACCATTATCTGTTTGAAAAATTTAGAAAATCTACATTTTTAAAGAAACATGGAAATGCTGAAATTGCCCCTAAAAAGGCAAGAAAATGGGACAAAACTTTTTTATATCAACACCAACATACGATTTTGGGGGTTGAATATGTTCATTCCTCCTATTTACAGCTTTTCAGAAAGTATGAGAAAAAGTTTTATACTCTAAGCTTTATTTTTTCCATGAAAATAGTAAACAAGAGGCTCTCAAGAGCCTGTATCGCTCACCTGGACCATGGCTGACATAGATAAAAGGCATTTCAAATAGGAAAAACAAAACATAAAATTTAGCAGAATACTTTTTTTTCGGAAATTACAGTATTCTTATTTGGTTTCCATGGCAACTGAAAGATCCACCATCCATTACAACCCATAACAGAACACCATTCAAAAAAAAATTGGGCAGGGGTTCCCCATATAATCAAAGTAATACATATTGCTGAAATTAAAACATTCAGACCACATTTCAAATAAAAATTCAAAAATTTGGGCAGAGGTTTCCCTAAAAATCAATAGGGCCAAAGTAAAAACTATGTTCCAGATGGTGGCCATCTTGGATGAGTTACGGACCTACCAGATACATTTTTTGATGGGACCACCTAAGAACAATTGTGGCTTAGTTTGGTTATAATTGAACTAGTAGTTTCTGAGAAGATCTTTGAATGTATTTTCCAAAGGGTCCAATTTTAAAACTATGCTTCCGCTGGCGGCCATCTTGGATATAGCACAAACCCAAAAAACTCTATTTTTGTAAGGGAGCACCCAAGGACTATTGTGACCAAGTTTGGCGCCAATTGGCTTAATAGTTTCAGAGAAGAAGATCTTTGAATGTGTTTTCCCATAGGGTCCAATGTTAAAACTATGTTTCCCGCTGGCGGCCATCTTGGATATCGCGTGGACCTGAAAAACACCTTTTTTGTAAGGGACCACCAAAGGACTTTTGTGGCCAAGTTTGGTGCCAATTGGCACAGTAGTTTCAGAGAAGAAGATCTTTGAATGTGTTTTTCCATAGCGTCCAATGTTTAAACTATGTCTTCCGATGGCAGCCATCTTGGATATCGCGCAGACCTGAAAAACACCTTTTTTTGTAAGGGACCACCAAAGGACTATTGTGGCCAAGTTTGGTGTCAATTGGCTCAGCAGTTTCAGAGAAGAAGATCTTTGATTGTGTTTTCCCAAAGGCTTCAATGTTAAAACTATGTTTCCCGCTGGCGGCCATCTTTTAATTCGTGCAGACCTTAAAAACACTTTTCTTGTAAGGGATCACCCAAGGACTATTGTGGCCAAAGGTGGGTCCAATTTGCCCAGTAGTTACAGAGGGAAAGATCTTTGAATGTGTTTTCCCATAGGGTCCAATGTTAAAACTATGTCCCCAGCTGGCGGCCATGTTAAATGTAGTGCGATCCTGAAAAAACCTTTCTTTGTCAGGGACCACCCAAAAACTATTGTGGCCAAGTTTGGTACCAATTGGCTCAGTAGTTTCAGAGAAGAAGATCTTTGAAAATGTTTTCCCATAGGGTCCAATGGTAAAACTATGTTTCCGCTGGCGACCATCTTGGAAATCACGCGGACCTAAAAAACACCTTTTTTGTAAGGGACCACCCAAGGACTATTGTGGCCAAGTTTGGTTCTAATTGGGCGGACCTCAGTTAAAAAACACCTTTTTTGTAAGGGACTACCCAAGGACTATTGTGGCCAAGTTTGGTTCCAATTGGCCCAGTAGTTTCAGAGAAATAGAATTTGAAACATTTTTTTTCATAGGGTTCAATGTTAAATTTTGGTCCCAGCTGGCGGCCATCTTGGATGACATACACACCTGAGCGACACAATTTTTAAAGGGAACCACCAAAGGACTATTGTTGCCAAGTTTGGTTTCAATTGGCCCAGTGGTTTCAGAGGAGAAGATCTTTGAATGAAAAGTTTACGGATGGACGACGGACACAAAGTGATGGCAAAAGCTCACCCTGGCATAGCCAGATGAGCTAAAAATGGGCAAAAATGCCTAAAAATAAGCAAAAGGGTTAAAATCGGTCACTTTCAAACATCAGTAGCAAAATAACTTGCACAACAACCAATGAATTTTTCTTAATATCTTGAATCTCTAGGGTAAGAACATTGCAAAAATCAATGTTTTTAAAAAAAAGTTTAATTCTCCTCACCAGAGTACATCCATAAGTTGATGTCAAATAACAACGCAAAGCGTCTCAATAAAGGTAGTGTAAACCGGATGATTTACCAACAGGTATAGCTTTCGGCGAGTGATATAACATGATATAAAAAGACTAAATTTCCTGTCCCTACCCATTTCTCTTCTCTTCCACTGGTGATAGAAACTCGTTGCATCTCTACCTTTTATTTCTTTCTTCTTATACATAAAATTTCTTTGATTTGATTTACCTGTTCTCATCCTGATAAAGTTGAATAACAAAATACCGAAGTTCCTGTTAATTTATTTTCTGCATATGCGCATTTCGACAACTTATGTCTCATCAGTGCATATCAAACCAAAACATTTGGAAGTCCATAAATCGAAAAACGTGTAAAAGCTGATAGAGAACAAATAAACAAAAGGATCTAAATAGAAAAGACAAAATTCAGCTAAGGACAGAGCTATGCATGAGGGAGATACTCCTTAGTTTTGAACAAAGTTTTGTAAAATTTAGATATTGCAAATTTCAATAAAACCGGTTTTCGGGTCAGCATCGAAGTACTGACTACTGGGTTGGTGAATACCTTCGGGGACTAACAGTCCACCAGAAGAAGCATTGGCCCAGTGGTAATAAATAACAAAATACCGAAGTTACTGTTAATTTATTTTCTGCTATGCGCATTTCGACAACTTATGTCTCATCAGTGCAGATCAAACCAAAACATTTGGAAGTCCATAAATCGAAAAACGTGTAAAAGCTGATAGAGAACAAATAACCAAAAAGGATCTAAATAGAAAAGACAAAATTCAGCTAAGGACAGAGCTACATGTATGCATGAGGGAGATACTCCTTAGTTTTGACAGAGACATATAATATGTCTCTGGTTTTGAGCAAAATTTTGTAAAATTTAGATATTGCAAATATTGCTCACTGGAGGGTTAAACTCTAAGTATTCAATCTATCTATCTATACCTTCCTAAGGAGAGCAGAGAAGGCTAAATTTCCTGTCCCTACCCATTTCTCCAATTCCAGTGGCAATCAAAACTCATTGCCCCAATTGTTTAATTCTCACTTCTTTCACTTACAATTTTTATACATTCACCCCTATTAAGCTGAGTTCTCGGCGAACAGTTAAGGTAAGAAGAGTTCGCATGTAATCGGTTTAGTCCGGTTTGACAATGTTTAGCCCGGTTGAGAAAAAAGTAAACAAATTTCTTATTTGAAGTTACATTGGATAAATATAGCTTCCATAACGAGAACTAGTTGATTATGAAATTTCTCACATCGAGTTCAATAAAGTTTGCAAATGTTTGAAAGCGAGGCTTGTCGAGCTCTTAAACATTTAAAAATTTATTTAGCGAGATGTGAAAATTTCATAATTAATGTGTTTAAGTTTCTAATGATTGGATGAAAAACACTGGCATAGCCATGCAGGTCAGTTATAAAGATATGCAGGCAATGAAGTTAAGATGTTACTTCAATATTTATCTGGGAGAGATGTTTGCAAGGTGGGCAAACAAAATTACCAAGGCATAGCCATGCAGGTCAGTTAGAAAGTTAAGCAGACATTGAAGGTAAGATGCTACTTCAGTATTTATCTAGGAATGATATTTCCATGGTGGGCAAACATTGACTGACTGCGACTTACAACATGTATTAATATACAATTATTATTAATTTGTGAAATAAGTATAGTTTATGAAAGTATTTTTGCAAAAAAAATGTAAAAATTTGTACAAAAAAACACTTTTTTTGCTCTTGATTATGTAACAAATAATTATTTTCAATAAAGAGATAGCAGCGAATTTCTCTAAAACTTAAAAGAGAAAAGTAAATTAAAGAAGATTTGAAAACAGATTTTAAAGGGAAATAACCCATAACCATATGGCATTGATTTTTTTTTCGTGTGAAAAAGAGTCAATAACTACAACACAGGCAGTTGGATTTTCTTCAAAATTTCAGAGTATGTAGATCTTCATATGCTGAACATTTTTGCAATTTACACTTCACCTCTATCTGTTACAGTTTTTGAAATGAAAAATAAAAAAAAGGGCTGTAACTCTGAGACGGGTTTTCCGATTTTCTTCAAAATTGCAGGGTTGATAGATCTCATCATTCTGAACAATTTTACCCTGTCAGATTTTTGATATCTGCAGCGGTTTTTGAGTTATTGGCTAACTGCAATTTACCCCTAGGTTCTATTTTTAGCACCGAGCGGCCATGTTTTTCATCGGATCATAATGAAATGAGGATCGTTTGTACAGAACATGTCATAGATGATTACTATAAAGTTTCAAACCAATCCCTCCAGTAGTTTCAGCGAAGAAGATTTTTTAAAGTGAGCTAACGACGGACGGACGACGGACGCCAAGTGATGGCAAAAGCTCACCCTGGCATAGCCAGGTGAGCTAAAAATTTGACTAGCGACCAAAAATTTCTGTTGGCGATCATTTTATTGACAACGATTGCCAACTGGCGACCTTAAATCAAAGTCTACTTTGAGGCCTGGATCAATTACGGAAATTACGGTGACAGTGTGTACTAAAATTATAAATCAATTATGCATTATCAGTTTAATGTAAAAATATCCCCATAACTGAATTATCATCAGTGAAAAATGGATGTTTGTTGAGATCTCGTGCTAATTTACTTTATGCCCCCTTTCATATTGTTGAAATCTTACGAACTTCGAGGTAATTCCTGATAAAAATCATAACTGACCCAGTTTCTCACCCATCGTAATTTAAATAAAGAACCAATGTGGTGTACACATATAAATGTAACTAACAATACAAACTTACGATTTTCTCCGATATACAATAAGATAATCAATCGTTATTATAAATGAGGAATAAGGAAGTATTCTGGAATATCAAGTATATCAAGTATTTTATGTTTATTCTTATTAAAAACTATGAGCTTTCGAAAGATTCATATTGAACTTTTCAAAAGTATTTTTACCTCAATTTTGTCCACGCTCCTTGAACAACCGACTACTTTCATCCCATTATTTACAAGTTGTTTCACAATGGCAGCACCAATACCGACAGATGCTCCAGTGACCAATGCTACTCGCCCAATCCAACGTTCCATCATCCAATTTGTCCTAAATAATGAACTTAAATACACCTGACCACAAATCTTGATCACCAAGGCGCTTAATTTACTATATTCGCACGTCGATAGTAGTTAAATAACCTCGGGTGGGGTGGGGGATTGGGGTCTCGGGTGGGATGGGGTGGGGGTTGGGGTCACTTCCAAAGGGGCAAGCCGCTGGAATAGGTACCTTTTTTCTGCTTCGTATTATATGATATAAAGGGTATTAAATTGTGACGAAAATATGTGATAAGGATAGAAATCTCGGATGAGATTATGTGATAAGGTCACATTTTTACATTGATAAAAGCATCAAAACATGTCATTTCACTACTTTGTTATTGAAAATAAAGCATGATATTACATGTCTGCATTGTATATGATTAGGTATACTTTTCTACTAAAAATATATGTAAATTATTTTTGAGATCCTTAATATGAGATAAGTGTGGGGTCCTGATGTGCAAGTGGCTCACCCCTACCAACAAATATATGGAGTGCCCCCCTCCCCCTCCCCCGAGTAAACAACAAAATACTGAAGTGGAATATTTTCCAAATTAGGTCACCAGGAGGGCATTCACATTTAACAATCATGATATCAGCACATTATTCGACAATTAATAAACAAGCAATAATAATAATAATAATAATAATATTGTAAGCATTTCTACAATGTGCAAATTGCATTTGTATAAAAAATAAAGACTGAAAAGTAACAATCAGTACTTATACAAAACGAAAAAGACATCTATATTTTTTAAGGTTTGATAAAATTTTATGATAAATTAAGAAATATCAGAAGAAATATATCATTAAGTCTAAATTCGACCTTGGAGATAAGGTCATTAAGAAAACAAAATATAACCGCATTTAGTTATCTTCAGATAAAGCAAAATATGACATTCATCAGGGGCGTAGCTAGGTCTAAAATAAAGTATAGACACAAAATGCGGCATGGGGTCTGGGGCTGCTTAAGGCCCCAGTGGTTCCAGGGCAAAGCCCTGGTATGGGGTCCAGGGGTGCGAAGCCCCCGGAAGCTCAAGCGATTTAGCAGAATGGAGATGGTAGAACTGTTCTCGATTTGAGAACGCCTGTGTCCTGTTGGTTTAATCAGATGGAAACAAAAGACAAATATAAAGCTTTATTGACATAAAGGTACATTTTTCTTGTACCGGTTACGAAAAATCGTGTGAAATAAACAAGAGATGTATAACCAAAAAAAAACGTTTGACAAGTACATTATCAGACTACTCTAATTTATCCAATCGTGCAGCACAATACATGTATCTCCTGAATTTTATTTGCGAAGATGTTTTCTAGTTATTTTTATTGGTGACCTGTGTGTTCGTTGACTAGTTACTATATTTACTCTTTGTTGGACATCGGGAATTGAAACTTTGTACCAAACCTCCATCCTGAAACGGATATAGCAATTGTCGACATCTAGCAAAACCTACTAGTATGCTAAGAAAAGCCTTGAACTCGCTCTGAGGTCTGTATTTGACAATGCGAGTGCAGATCTGCCAGACAAACATGTCTAGTGATTAAGTTTGGGTCCAAATGGATAAGTCATTTCGGAATCAATTTAATGGGGTCTAATGTTTAACCATGCTCGCCCCTGGCATGGACAATCTTAGTCTCAATCTGCCGTAAACTTTTTTAAAGCGACAATCGTACGACCACTGTGGCTAAGTTTGGTTAGTTTCTGAGAAGATCTTACAATGTGTTTAGCGGTCCAATTTTTAAACTATGTTCCCAGCTGGCAGCCATATTTGATGAGGTACGCCACTGCCGGATATTTTTGGAAAAGGACTATGCAAGTACCATTGTCACAATTTGCTAACGGCTGGACAAGTACTTTCTGAGAAATCTTTGAATATGTTTCCCCCGGTCTAGTAAATGGCTAGCGGCAATCTTAAATTAAGTGTGGACCTGCCGGATACAATTTTAAAAGGGGACCACCCAAGGACTTTTGTGACATGTTTGGTTCCAATATGCCCAGTCGTTTCAGCGAAGATATTTGAACGAAACGGTGACAACGGACGTCTAGTGATGGCAAAAGCTCACCTTGGCATAGACATGTGAGCTAAATCTTTCATGAATGAATAGGGCTACTCTTTATTCTGGCCAGGATTGTATGCATATTACACGTATCTGATAAGATTTTTTTAATGTGGTTTTCATTTTCTCGTGACATTTTTAAAAGAGTGTCAGTATAATTTGAAATAAAATGTACTTCATATATTAAAATTCCAAATTTGCCTCTAGAGTTTGGCAGGTCACTGCAGGAATAACTAAGACGAAAGGTAAAATTGATTTCAAAAAATTGATGGATGTTCCATGGAACACTTGTGTCGCCTGCACTAGAGAAGAGCCATTTTGACTCGGTTAACCCCTAACATTTGTAAAATTAAAATTAAAATTTCACACCTGAATTCGATATGCGCAATATGGAACCTATATTAAGTCACATACAAAAAGTGGCTGTGATTTGAAACTGCTGAGAAAAGTGTTACAAAAATTTTTACCATTGACAGTAATATTCAAAGTCAGTAAACAAAAAGTAGACGTCGGACAGACCTGAATTTGATAAGCGCAATACAGAACCCCATTTTAAAATCACATACAAAATTTCAAGTGGCTGTGATTTGTAGTTACTGAGAAAAGTGTTACGAAAAGTTTTACCATTGACAGTACTTGTTGAAAATATTCCAAGACCGTAAACGCTGAATTTGATAAGCGCAATATAGAACCTCATACTGAAGTCACATACAAAATTTCAAGTGGCTGTGATATGTAGTTGCTGAGAAAAGTGTTACAAAAAAGTGGGACGGACAACGCCAACGACGACGACGACGACGCCACAAGACGACCAAAGTGATCCCTATATGTCGCCACACACTACGTGTGCAGGCGACACAAAAATAGATAGAAAGCCGATTATTCACTACATGCATTTAAACATGTATGACATTTATAAACATTCATTTATAAGGATAATATATAAATATGAAGTAAAGTAAATAACTGGCCTGGACTTGGTTGTGCAAACGTCAATTAAAATTAATTGACAAATTAAATTCAAATTTAACAAAAACAATTCAATGGCTCCGATCCCGATGTTGTACCAAATTCACCCTTAAAAAAATGCCAAATTTCTGTACAGGCACGTGCCTACTCGAGCTACGCCCCTGTTCATACTGAGAAGATATGATCTTTACACTGTACAGGAAATTGTATATAAATAGGTTGCAAAGTTGCATAAATTATAAGAAAAGTTTACTTTTTCACCTTGACAAGGTTAACGAATAGGGTTGGTTTTAATTTCACTATCCACACTTCCGTACCAATATATATATAGATATATAGACCTGGTATGTCTGCTCCAGCGAGATCCATCAATCACGGGGCTAAATAGGTAGTGAGAGGAAATTTACCAGCCAATCTCCAGTCTTGTACATCCTTCCGAGGAAGTAATAGTTCGGCGGCGGTTTTCCAATTTTTAGATCCGAGTTGCACTGACGAGTTGTAAATTCATCGAAATGGGGCCTTATATGCAACAGTGAAATTCAAATGAAGTGTTGCGTGTCACTCAAATTGTAGTGGTCAAATTCCTCAGTGGAAAGATGTTCTCGATAATATCACATCCTAAGACTTTAACTCAGTTGGTTTTTGAATTCAGACACATGTAATTTATTTTTCAAGACCTGTATAAGCATATTTACATGCTTATCCTGAGGACTAAATAAGATTTTCAAGTTTGTCGCTGTTTTTAGACGTTATATATGATTTTTTTACACGACTGGTATTTTCTTCATCAAGAAGATCCTTGGAGCTTATTCCGCCTTTAAGCTGAGTTTTGGGAAATTATCGATTGACAAAAAAAAAACGTCAACTCATCCTACCCATCTTTTGTATGACACACAAAGATTTCTCAGTTTTTGTTTTAGTTTGTGTATTCTCACTAGTTATTTATTTCATTTCGTTTCATAGAGTAGAGTAGAGTAGACATTTAATATGGAACTTTGGATTTTTTTTTCCTCCCGTCTGCTCCAGCGAGATCCATCAATCACGGGGCTAAATGGGTAGGGAGAGGAAATTTACCAGCCAATCTCCAGTCTTGTACACCCTTCCGAGGAAGTAATAGTTCGGAAGCGGTTTTCCAATTTTTAGATCCGAGTTGCACTGACAAGATGTATAAATTACTCGAAATGGGGCCTTATATGCAACAGTGAAATTCAAATGAAGTGTTGCGTGTCACTCAAATTGTAGTGGTCAAATTCCTCAGTGCATGGAAAGATGTTCTCGATAATATCACATCCTAAGACTTTAACTCAGTTTGTCTTTAATGACTTCAGACGCATATAATTTATTTTTCAAGACCTGTATAAGCATATTTACATGCTTATCCTGAGGATTAAATAAGATTTTCAAGTTTGTCGCTGTTTTTAGACGTTATATATGAATTTTTTACACGACTGGTATTTTCTTCATCAAGAAGATCCTTGGAGCTTATTCCACCTTTTAGCTGAGTTTTGGGAATTATCGATTGACAAAAAAAAAACGTCAACTCATCCTACCCATCTTTTGTATGACACACAAAGATTTCTCATTTTTTGTTTTGGTTTGTGTATTCTCACTAGTTATTTATTTCATCGCGTTTCATAGAGTAGAGTAGAGTAGACATTTAATATGGAACTTTGGATTTTTTTCCTCCCGTCTGCTCCAGCGAGATCCATCAATCACGGGGCTAAATGGGTAGGGAGAGGAAATTTACCAGCCAATCTCCAGTCTTGTACACCCTTCCGTGGAAGTAATAGTTCGGAAGCGGTTTTCCAATTTTTAGATCCGAGTTGCACTGACGAGATGTAAATTCATCGAAATGGTGCCTTATATGCAACAGTGAAATTCAAATGAAGTGTTGCGTGTCACTCAAATTGTAGTGGTCAAATTCCTCAGTGGAAAGATGTTCTCGATAATATCACATCCTAAGACTTTAACTCAGTTGGTCTTTGACTTCAGACGCATATAATTTATTTTTCAAGACCTGTATAAGCATATTTACATGCTTATCCTGAGGATTAAATAAGATTTTCAAGTTTGTCGCTGTTTTTAGACGTTAAATATATATATATAATATGGGTTCTTGATTAGTTTAATAAAATTCTTCTTCTTCTTCTTATATGTTAAGGGAGTACATGTGTCAGAAATTTTGTAATGGAAAGAAATTAATAAATGGAAATATGAAAAAATTGGTGATTTAAGAAAAAATATAGATCAAACCAGATAACAGACTTTGAATTTGACTTTATCACAGATCGATAAATATTTTTCTAAGGTGATTCTAAAACGTGTACCGGAACGAAACGAAACGAAATAGAAACGGAACGGAACGAAACGAAACGAAACGGAACGAAATTGTTTCGTTTTTTGTTTTAGTATTTATATCATTGTATATAATTACTAATCCAAGGAACTGTTTCGTTTCGTTCCTGTTCCGTTTCGTTTCTTAAATTAGTAAAAAAAAAATAATATGTAAAACGCAAAATTTTGTACTGTGAAATAATGTCCATCGAGACCTTGACAGTTTCGCAGTAAATTTTCTTTGCCTATGAAAGTTTTCCAGAGAAAGATATTTTCTATATGTGATCTAATCCTGATAGGACATTATTCATGGGGGAGTCTAAGTTTAATAATATTTGGGACAAACCCGATTAGCACATAAAAACAGTTTTTGAAAATTATTAAATAGATTAATAAAGGAATTGACCTTATTGATAATGCAGTCATTTTTCGGGACCAGATATGTACCCATCTTCATTTTCTGATAAAATACCTACTAAAGGCCTTTTTGCAATTACTCTTCTACTACCGCTGTGATGCTAATTTCGGGAAAACCTACCCTAGCAGCTGACTGTTACACGTCGTCATATCGCTATGACCTTTGTGGACGGTATTCTTGTGGACATATATTAATGGGGAATCTTAGCATCATTGTAGATAAAGAAACTAGGCAATTCGAAGTTTAGAAAAGGGCCTTAATATCACCCAACTTCAAAAATAAATTGTCAAGCATGTTTTGATATAATTAAAGACGCTGTAACCAATTATTGTAAAAATAAAAAATGGTGCAAACGAGAAAGTGCAGACAAGCATGCTCTAAATTTGTTTAAAAGATAAAATTATTACCAAGGTCACCAACAGAATAAACTTTTATACAGATAAGTATGTTAAGTCACCTCCAAAGCTGTCTGTAAATAGAATTAAGTCAAAATTAAAGAATCTAGTTGGTAAAAAATATGTGCTTGTACATGTTGACAAGACTTCTAACAACGTTGCTATCATCGTAAAGAAATACTACATCAATGTTCAACAAAACGAACTGTACATGTCAAACACTTTCAACTGGGACGAAAAGAACGTTAACCTAACAACATGATAAGGATACAGAAATTCTTAAAGTTCCACCTAAAGATAACATCTTGCCTACTAACATGTACTGGTTCGAAGCTTCAGAAAAAATCCTTCAGACATCGTTTGATTTCGGCATCTAGTAAGTGTTCTACTAATTAATCCAGCAATTTAATTAGTTCACTTATTTGTATAAATGAGTTGGTTTTTAAATATTGTGAAACAAACTTATCAAAACTCTGGTTTAAATTATTTTTAGAGTGTAAAAAAATCTACTAAAGTTTTAGATAAACTACAATCAATTCAAAGACGAGTCTCATCTATCGACAGTTATGATTTTTCTACACTTTATACTACCCTTCAAAATAATTTGATTAAATCCAAATTGGGACAACTTATTAAATGGTCTTTTAAATTTTCTGGTCTGCAGTTCATTTGTTCTAACAAAATGCAAGGATTCTTCTAATATCAATATCAATAATCATTGTTCCTGGACATGTGATGATATGATTAATGCACTCAATCTTTTGTTGGGCAATATTTTTGTTCGTTTTGGCAACACTATTAATCAACATGCCATAGGTATTCCCATGGGTACAAATTGTACACCTCTAATTGCAGATTTTTCTCTTTTCTGTTAGAACGAGACTTCATGAAGACTTCTTTTTCTTTTCTGTTAAGAACGAGACTTCATGAAAAAACTTCAAAACGGAACCATACCAAACAGTGATAAACATATTACTATTTTCAATGATAACAGCAGGTATATGACGATATCCTTACTATTGATAATCCCCAGTTTTTAGATTATGTAGACATTATTTACCCGCAACAACTGAAATTAAATAAAACTAACAATAATTACAAGTACTGCCCTTTTCTGGATCTAACTTTCATTATTGACTCCGCTAAAATAAAAACTAAAATATGATAATATGATAAACGGGATGCTTTTTATTTCACTATTACTAATTTTCCTTTTCTTGACGGCGACATTCCTCTAGCTCCATCCTACGGATTGTTTACTGTGGAAGTACTTTTATTCGTGGACATCAATTTTCGTGGTTTTAATGAATATCACTACTTCGTTGGTACTTAAATTCGTGGTTTCAAAAATCTTACACTAAAACTCTATGGAAAAATGTATTTCGTTGGGAACTTAATTTCATGATTAAAGCAAACCACGAAATCCACGAAAATTGGAACCCCACGAACATTAGTACTTTCACAGTATTTCTCGATCGGTACGATTCAAACGAGTTTGTTCTACTCTTTACGATTTTAATGAACGGTATCACAGCCAAACATTTACAACAGGGTTACAGATTTCATTTGTTGTTGAATACATTTAAGAAGTTTTATAATAGATATGAACATTTGATATCTAAATATGGCGTTACTCGTAAACAGCTTATTACTGTGGGCATTTCTAATCCTCGTTTTACGGAAATGTTGTTAAAAATGCCAGAAATTGATTAAAAATCCAGAAAAGCTGGGACGTAATTTACATTCTTTACGTAATAGGGGATATCGACAAGATCCGTAAAATTAGCTTTGACACCTAGTGACCTGAAAATTTTGCACATATACTGTCCTCTTACTGATACTGCCGATGTCTGATATTTATGATGATTCTTGACCAAACCCTTCGGGATGTTTTGAGTTTTATTTTTCTTCCGTAGTGCGACAGTGTTCTACCAGCAGGCTAGGCTCTTTGAGCTAGCCGGCAGTGAGCATTGAGCACCCCTTGACCCATCTTTCAAAATTACGTATTGACGTTTTCTTTCCTTTCAAGATTGTGGTCATGGAGTTAGTAGTTTACCTGTATTGGGTTTTATTCGTATGTTTATTATACTATAGGGAAACAGGACAGATAAAGGGGAGGTTTGGGTACCCATAAAGCGATTTAACCCTACCGCTGGCTTTTGCTAGTGCTGGTACCAAGTTCGGCTGTCCCGAGTTCCTATCGTTGTCTACGTTTGTCTTTTGTCTTATTCGTGTTTTTCATGTGTAGTTCCCTGGCAGACAATTGCATGTAATTATAATTTTCAGTCATACAATGGAAACACCTGTGATCCATTTGTTTACTTTCATAAAACGATGCTATATAATTTTGCACATTAAATGCAAACAATGTTCCCGGCACCTGAATCTATGCGGGGTAGTCAGGTCATAATACGGAAAGCCTGACCGCGAACCATGTAGCAAAACTGTGCAGAGAAACGCCACCCTCCATGCATTATAAAGTCCCCTTCTATGTTTCTCTAAGGAGTGGGTGTCGTTTTCCTGTCCCTACCTATTTGTCGCCAGTACAATCAAAACTCGTTGCACCGATTGTCCTTTCAAACTTTATTTCTTTCTTCTTTTACTAACATTTTTTTCTTTTCAACCTGATGTCGTCCTGATATAGCTCAATTATTGCTCACTGAACGTTAAACTCTAAATAATCAATCAATAAAACATAAATAATCAATCAATAAAACAATGTCATATTAGTAGTATATATGTGGTTTTCAAGTCGGATTTGTCGAGGTGCCCGTCGAGGTGCTAATGTATTTACATTATATTTATTGTTCTCACTTAATGAGGTGCCTGACGAGATGCTATGAGGTGCTATTGTATAAACACTTTATTTTATGCCTTCGCATTGGACGAGATGCTTTTTTATTTCAAAGGCTTTGCTTTTTCTCTGTTCTAACAGCTTGTATTTGGTACTTTTGTTGATAAAAATGTCCGTTTCCTTTGTGTTGTTTGATTAACTCTTGTATATTACGTTAGTATTTATTTGTCTTCATTTGGGTTTATTGTTTATCCCGTTCTGTATCATTGTTGATTTTTTGGTGCATTTCCTTCACTGTTTCCTGTATCTATATGCTTTTCTTTCAATTTGGCAATAAATAATCAACTAATATATACATATTTTATTTTCCCCGTAATGATGCAGTCATGGGTTAGGGAACGGGGACTGGGACTAAAATAATAATTAAAAAAACGCTAGCAGCACGAGCAGCGAAATGAGACGCGAGCAGTGAAAACGAGAAGCGTGAACATACCCTCAAACAGCGAATTTGTCGCTCTTCCCACCGCACAGCGGCTGCAGTGCTTTTCTCGATTTCCAGAGTTATCGTTCGTTTCCCGTACAATGTATATAACTATCCGGGGTAACTTTGAGCTCCTACAGCGATTGGTGAAGGTTTCAAGTCTTTATCTCGTGCCGTTTGGAAGATAGGGGTACCCTAAAATTCGGGAATGGCCCAAAATACGATTTTTCATAAGTTAAGTACTATAGACGTGTTATATATGTTTTCGGGGTAACTTTGTCATTCTAAATCGAATTATGACATGTATTAAGCCCTATCTCTAATATTTGGGTTGTAATTAGGGGTCAAACATTTCGGGAATGGTCCAAATTTCAATTTTTCGTAAGTCGAGTACTTAAGTCATGTAATACATGTTTTCGGGGTAACTTTATCATTCTAAATCGAATGGATACATTAATTAAGCCTTATCGCGAATAGTATGGGTGTTACGAGGGGTCCAAACTTTTGACAGGGGGTCAATTCTAGTATATATTTCAAAGGGTCACTCTGCGTTTCTCCAGGCTTGTGACTGGCTACCCTACGGATAGGCCGCATTACCCCATCCCCCCTTTTCTTCTATGACTTTACATCGAGTCGTTGCTGCCTCTAAAAAGTTTATTCATGTCTTCATATGCGGCTAAACGAGCCTTTTCGGAGTCGTGTCCTTCTTCTAACAATTCTTCTACTTTCTTAGTGTATTCTGCTTCGAGTTTGTCAAATGTTTGATTGACGATCAGCTTCCATGGAGTTTCTTGGTCATCTTCATCGTCAGTGCTTTCGTCCGTGGATTCTTCTGATGTATTAGAGTCATTACTTTCTTCGTTCCTATATGCAGATTCGTTAGAGTGATTGCTTTCTTCTGATTCGATGGACTCTGTATCCGATTCAGTTGGCGAAGTATCTTCCATATCGTGTTTTTGATTCTTGTGGCGAACGAGATTGAAGTGACGATTGGTCGTGTATTCACAAAGGTCGCAGTGATACATTATAGACGTCTTCCTCTCTAGATTTGAAGTACGAATGACGATATTTTACAAAACATAACTTTAAATACGGTCAGATTTGGAATGTGGCTGCTCGAGTGCTCATTTCACTGCTCGTGTGCTCATTTCGCTGCTCGTGTGCTCATCTCGGGAAAATTGCTACTGCTGCTGCTGCTGTGCGGTGGAAAAAGCTATTGATTAGACGTTTCAAGTAATGCTCACGCTGCTCGTTTTCACTGCTCGCTTGCTTATTTCGCTGCTCGTACTGCTCGCGTGCTCATCTCGGGAATATTGCTGCTGCTGCTGTGCTGTGGGAAAAGGGACAAATTCGATGTTTAAGGGTATGCCCACGCTGCTCGTTTTTACTGTTCGCGTGCTCATTTCGCTGCTCGTGCTGCTCGCGTGCTCATCTTGGGAAAATTGCTGCTGCTGCTGCTGCAGCCGCTGTGCGGTGGGAAAAAGCTATTGATTAGACGTTTAGTTAATGCTCACGCTGCTGGTTTTCACGGCTCGCATGCTAATTACGCTGCTCGTGCTGCTCTCGTGCTCATCTCGGGAATATTGCTGCTGCTGCTGTGCGGTGGGAAAATGGACAAATTCGTTGTTTACCAATATGCCCACGCTGCTCTTTTTCACTGCTCGTGTGCTCATTTCGCTGTTCGTGCTGCTCGCGTGCTCATTTCGGGAATTTAAGAAGAGGATTTGGGCCTTAAACGGAGAGGAGGAGAGTAAAAAGACATAGCAATATTTCTTTATTATTTTTCTTTTAATTTTTTATTATTATTTTAGTCTCACTCCTCATTCCCAAACCAATGACTGCTTTATGACGGGAAATATAAAATATGTTTATTGTAATTTAGTTGATTACTTATTGCCTAAATAAAAAAAGTACATAGATACATGAAACGATGAGGGAAATGCACCACAAATCAACAATGATACAGAACGGGATAAACGATAAACCCAAAATGAAGACAAATAAATACTAACGTAATACACAAGAGTTAATCAAACAACACAAAGGAAACGGACATTTTTATACAACAAAAGTGCCAAATACAAGCTGTTAGAACAGAAAAAAAGCAAAGCCTTTGAAATAATAAAGCATCTCGTCCAATGCGAAGGTATAAAATAAAGTGTTTATACAATTGCACCTCATAGCACCTCGTCAGGCACCTCGTCAAGTGAGAACAATAAATATAATGTAAATACATTAGCACTTCAACAGCACCTCGACGGGCACCTCGACATATCCGACTTGAAAACCAAATATATACTATTAATGTTTTCTCGATTTTCCGAGTTATCGTTCGTTTTCCGTACAATGTATATATCAATCCGGGGTAATGTCGAGCTCCTACAGCGATTTGTGAAGGTTTCAAGTCTCTATCTCTTTCCGTTTGGGAGATAGGGGTACCCGAAAATTCGGGAATGGCCCAAATACAATTTTTCATAAGTTAAGTACTATAGACGTGTTATATATGTTTACGGGGTAACTTTGACCATCTAAAGTGACTGGTGACATTTGTGAGGTCATATCTCTAATATTTGAGGTGTAATGGGGGTCCAACATTTCGGGAATGGTCCAAATTTCAATTTTTCGTAAGTCGAGTACTTAAGTCATGTAATATATGTTTTCGGGTTAACTTTATCATTCTAAATCGAATGGATACATTAATTAAGCCTTATCGCGAATAGTATGGGTGGTACGAGGGGTCCAAAATTTTGACAGGGGGTCAATTCTAGTATATATTTCAAAGGGGCACTCTGCGTTTCTCCAGGCTTGTGACTGGCTACCCTACGGATAGGCCGCAACTCCATCCCCCTTTTCTTCTGTGACTTTACATCGAGTCGTTGCTGTCTTCGATTGGTGGTGGTTCGAACATGTCCAATACGTCATCTAAGAGATATTTTCTTTTCTTTACTGCATATTGCCAAGATTCCCTGGTTTCGTAGTGTTGTTCATCTTTTAAACGTTTGGCTGTATCTCTTATCTTTTCGTGAATTGGATCTTTGTTGAAATCCTGCATCCAGAACACCGTTTCCAGGTATTGATTTCTCATATGGTCTCTAAAAAGTTTATTCATGTCTTCATATGCGGTTAAACGAGCCTTTTCGGAGTCGTGTCCTTCTTCCATCAATTCTTCTACTTTCTTGGTGTATTCTGGTTCGAGTTTGTCAAATGTTTGACTGACGATCAGCTTCCATGGAGACTCTCGGTCATCTTCATCGTCAGTGTTTTCGTTCATGGACTCTTCTGACGTATTAGAGTCGTTATATGCAGATTCCGGATTGCTTTCTTCTGATATGTTGGACTCTGTATCCGATTCAGCTGGGGAAGTATCTTCCATGTCGTGTTTCTGATTCTTGTGGCGAACGAGATTGAAGTGACGATTGGTCGTGTATTCACAAAGGTCGCAGTGATACATTATAGGCATTTTCCTCTCTCTCTGGATTCGAAGTACGAATGACGATATTTTACAAAACATAACTTTCACTACGGTCAGATTGGGAATGTCGCTGCTCGCGTGCTCTTTTCACTGCTCGTGTGCTCATTTCGCTGCTCGTGCTGCTCGCGTGCTCATCTCGGGAAAATTGATGCTGCTGCTGCTGCAGCCGCTGTGCGGTTGGAAAAAGCTATTGATTTGACTTTTAAAGTAATGCTCACGCTGCTCGTTTTCACTGCTCGCGTGCTTATTTCGCTGCTCGTGCTGCTCGCGTGCTCATCTCGGGAATATTTCTGCTGCTGCTGCTGCTGTGCTGTGGGAAAAGGGACAGATTCGTTGTTTAAAGGTATGCCCACGCTGCTCGTTTTTACTATTCGCGTGCTCATTTCGCTGCTCGTGCTGCTCGCGTGCTCATCTCGGGAAAATTGCTGCTGCTGCTGTGCAGCCGCTGTGCGGTTGCAAAAAGCTATTGATTAGACGTTTAAAGTAATGCTCACGCTGCTCGTTTTCACTGCTCGCGTGCTTATTTCGCTGCTCGTGCTGCTCGCGTGCTCATCTCGGGAATATTGCTGCTGCTGCTGCTGTGCTGTGCTGTGGGAAAAGGGACAAATTCGTTGTTTAAGGATATGCCCACGCTGATCTTTTTCACTGCTCGTGTGCTCATTTCGCTGCTCGTGCTGCTCGTGTGCTCATTTCGGGAATTAAAGAAGAGGATTTCGGCCTTAAACGGCGAGGAGGAGAGAAAAAAGACATAGCAATGATTCTTTGTTATTTTTTAAAATTTTTTTATTATTATTTTAGTCCCACTCCTCATTCCCAAACCCTTGACTGCTTTATGACGGGGAAAATAAAATTTGTATGTTGTAAATTCGTTGATTACTTATTGCCTAAATAAAAGAAAAGTACATAGATACATGAAACTATGAGGGAAATGCACCACAAATCAACAATGATACAGAACGGGATAAACAATAAACCCAAATGAAGACAAATAAATACTAACGTAATACACAAGAGTTAATCAAACAACACATAGGAAATGGACATTTTTATACAACAAAAGTACCAAATACAAGCTGTTAGAACAGAAAAAAAGCAAAGCCTTTGAAATAAAAAAGCATCTCGTCTAATACGAAGGCATAAAATAAAGTGTTTATACAATAGCACCCCATAGCACCTCGTCAGGCACCTCGTCAAGTGAGAACAATAAATATAATGTAAATACATTAGCACCTCAACAGCACCTCGACAAATCCGACTTGAAAACCACATATATACTACTCATATTCTTCTAATTGGTCTTCTCCCGAGTAAACCATTTTCTTATTGTGCTGTCTGATGCATATCTGATGCATCTTCTCATATATCTTTTGCAAAGCACGAACATCACCATGCAAGTTATAATACATATCCAAAGAACGAAATTATCCAATTTTCTTATATCTAAAGTCTCTAGACTTTCACATCTGACTATTTTCTCATCGCAAATAACAATGTAACTGATTATTAACTTTGATAGGGCTTAACCTTCTCACATTAAAACAGTACATATCTTCGGACTTTATTTTTTTGTGATCGTCACTTACTATTGTTCCTTCGGTATTCTACTGTCGTTGTTTGATAATAAATGCACAAAACTGTTTGACTTGTATCGTCCAAGTTCTGACATTACTGCAATATTACTAGCTTTTTAATAGATCTATTTCAAAAATTTCATTTGCGATTTTTGTTAAATCATTTGAAAATGCCTTTTCTAGGAAAATATTCCTAACCTAAGAAATAAAACCTAAAATAACGAAACAAAACGGAACGAAACGGTTTCGTTTCTTGAAATAGTAATATATAAGGGATAATTACTAAAAGAAGAAACGAAATAATTCCCGTTTCGTTTTGTTCCGTTTCGTTTCGTTCCGTTACACGTGTTAGTATCACCCATTTTTCTAAGTCTGAAATTGATAATATTGTTTATGAAATTTCAAAAATACTTATTGATAGTGGCAAAGAAACTTTTGGCACAAGGGTTCACAGAGAAAATATGAATACAAATGGTAAGAAAAACAACAAAGATTGGCATACTCCTGATTGACTAAGGGCAAAAAAGAGTTGCGAAAATCTCAAAGATTATACAAAAATTATAAGTCGAATATATTTAAAGAAAGACTTAGAAGAAGTGAGAAATTTCACAAAAATATAATGGATGTTAGTATTAAAAATTATAATGATGAATTTAGTAAGAATCATCTTCGCTAGCCAAGGGTTACGATCCGCTCCTCTCCTCCTCTTCACCCTTGGCAGATCTAGCTTGATTTCTGAAGCCTCAAATCCATAGATTTGATTGGTTGCAGTTGTTCTCGGCTGCATCCAATCAACTTACAGAAATTCATATTTTTGATAAATATAATTACAAAAAAACTTAAAATATAGTTTGTATTGATTTTTTAATTTTGCAAAATTCCAAGGATTTGTAATGTTTCTTTTCTTTTGAGGGTTAATTTTCCTGAATTAAGTATTTTCTTGAATTTTGACATTATTAGATATCATTAATGATCTTTTATTTTTACAATAAATCATACTGAAAATCTTACTTCAAAGGGAGATAATTTTAGACTTATGACTCCAAAAATGTGGCTAGATCTGCCAAGGAGCGGACCGTAACCCTTGGCTAGCGAAGACGAGTAAGAAAATGCAAAATTTAAAATCTTCAAACTCCAAAGAATGTTGGAAAGTTTTTAATAAAAATAAAAACAGAATACAGAGTGATTACCTATTGAAAGCCTGTATGATTTTTTTCAACGAATTGAATAAGAATAATTTTGATGATGAATTTGATATTGACCCTGACATATATACTGAACCATTAAATAACACACTGAATAGAGCTTTTACTAAAGAAGAAATTGCAAGGGCTGTCAAAAAAGCAAAAAATAATAAATCCCCTGGCGAAGATAAAATATTAAATGAATATATTTCATCTTCTCTTGATGAAATGATTGATTTGTATACATTATTATTTAATATTATTTTTGATACAGGAATATTGCCAGAAGCTTGGCTGATTGGAAATATTATTCCTATTTTTAAAAACAAAGGTTCAATCATGTTTGAAGCGATAAATTACAATTCAAATGCTTTGCTAAAACCCCAGACACATTAAGTGTACAAGAGGATAAAATAAAATAATACATACTGAATACAGATAAGATAACAAATTATAAAATTTAAAATAAACATTAAATAATACATATAAAAGACAGGTAAGATTACAAATAATAATATTAAAATAAACAGTAAAACAACAAATAAATATATATATAGTGCAATCATAAAAGACAGATGATCTTCAATCAACCACGCTGACATGGCACATTTACTTATCAAAATCAAACAATTATCGAACAAAGTTTTCAGAAAATTTCCATCATGGCTTTAGCATTACAGAGTTCTAACATCCCTTTCATTTTTGACTCATTTTGGGTTATTTCTATAGTATTCTGGAATATACTGTTCTCTTAGTTCTTTAATTTCGTTATTTTTACATTGAAACAAGTAGTGAAATTGGTCGCCAACTCCCTCGTTACATAAGTTACATATTCTTCTCTCTCTTTTTATCCCGAGCCATCTTCCTGTTTAAATGGGGATTCTCAAATTTGCACATTTTAAATTTGTAATATAGAATTTTGTAATATATAATCTTTCTGTCTGGTTTAAACACAATAAGTAAGCTTCGATTTTAAATTCGTTTTTAAAAACAGAATAAAATTCGCCATTTGATGATGCATGTATTTGAGAGAACCATTTTGTGTATATACTGCTCAGTTATACGTTGTTTTACAACAGACGTTAACATATTTTTATTTACCTGCAACTGATTATCTCAAATAAAGCTTAAACCACAGACCTACCGGTATTACATTACTATCATGTCTTGCAAAAATATTTACTTCTGTATTGAATCAACGATTAACTGATTTTATTGATGACTGGAATATTTAAAACGAAAACCAGGCTGGTTTCAGGAAATATTATACCACTTTAGATCACATTTTTTCATTATATACTTTATTTAAGTTGCTTTTCATGAGAAAGAAAAACTATATTGTGTGTTTGTGGACTTTAAAAAGGCGTTTGACTTCGTACACAGAAATTCATTGCTTCATAAATTATTATTGAATAATATAAATGGGACTTTCCTTAGAGTGGTTAGGAGTATATATAGTGATGTTAAATCTCGTTTTATTCATAATAAACAAAATTTTAAAAAATACCAAAGCTTAGATGTCAATGGAATGAAATCAGTTTCTACAGAAATCAGTTTCTATAGAAAATGAGCATAACATATATTTGAAAATATTCCTCTTGCTTTACGCTGATGACACGATATTATTAGGGGAGTGTAAAGAAGATTTACAATGTCTTTTGAATGCTTTTTATGATTATTGCAATAGATGGAAACTTAAAATAATATAGAAAAGACCAAAGTTTAGGTTTTTTCTAAAGTTCGTCTCCCACAAAATCTAATTTTTTACATAAACGATGAAAAAATTGAATTAGTTACTAATTACTTTAGTATAAATATCTTGGTGTTTTCTTTTCTCGGTCAGGATCTTTTTTGAAAATCCGAGATTATGTTAAGAACTAGGCGAAAAAAGCTATGTATGCAGTTATAAGAAAATGTTGATCAAACCATTTACAAATTAAATGCCAAATGGAAATGTTCGATAAAATGATTGCTCCAATATTATTATATGGGTCTGAAATATGCGGCTTCGAAAAAAAGGTTCATTTATATTATTGTAAACACATATTACGTTTAAAGCAGTCAACTACCAGTTTCATGGTTTATGGAGAGTTGGAACGTTTTCCTATTTTAATTTTGATTAAAATTAAAATGGTCAAATATTGGTAACGTTTGCTAAACAGTAATGAACATAAAATATCTAGTATATTATATCAGATATTAAATATTTATGTATACAATTATGGTTTTAAGAACAAATTGTTGGATTTTATAAAGAGTATTTGTCATGATTGTGGCCTTTCTCATGTATTTCAGAATCCCTTTTTATATAATAAAGTGAAATTATATAAATATTCTTCCAAGAAATCAAGTTTATATTTTTTGTAAATTCAGATGTGGAAATCACGGACTGCCGGTGGAGACGGGGAGATGGCACAGTGCTCCGAGATCAGAATGACTGCATCATCTCTGTGGTTCCACCGATGGATAATTACAACTATTGAAGAATGTTTAAACCATCAATTTAGACAGAAATGGCAATCTGAAATGAAGAACAGCGCAAAGGGTATATGTTATTAGATTTTCTTGAACTTACCATGAGGTATGAGCAAAGCTCATTGTTGAAGGCCTCATGGTGACTTCAAGATGAAGAACAACAATAAAAGCGTTGTTCCTTTGCTTGTTTTTTACCATGTTTTTGTAGAGACTTTGTCTCATGTGCATTTACTCCATATCCTTTTATTCACCATTTTCAAAGAAAATTTAATCTTTGAAAATGATATAAATATTCCTCTAAGAAATCAGGTTTATATTTTTTGTAAATTCAGATGTGGAAATCACGGACTGCCGGTGGAGACGGGGAGATGGCACAGTGCTCCGAGATAAGAGAGACTGTATCATCTCTGTGGTTCCACCGACATCGGTGAATTTCATTATATATTCACTTGATCCTTTTTTAAAAGTGATAGAAAGAAATTATTACATGAATATTTTTGTAGAAATGCAAACATAATAAAATATATTCAATTATTAAACTCCAAAAATTATGTCATACTAGAATTTGAAAAATGAGTAAGATTCATCAAAATAATAACAAAGAATGTCTCTCCTCCAGGTTAAATATTTATTTTGATATATACATGTATCAATATTTTACTATATTCCACACATGTGTAACTTGTTTTATATTATTATGTATATTTTTATTATGTATATTCTTTTGCTTCTCTGTAACTATGTTATAGTTAATGAGAATAAAGTTCATTTGGAATTAAAGTGCTGACCTTTGTTTTGAAGAGCATTGCTATTATAACAACATGTGCAAAAAATTTGAAAATCCATGTAAGAATTTCTGAGATATAGGGCGTTAAAATGTTGGCCCGAAAAAGTTCTCTCTAGAGTTTTCCTTGAATTTCAATAAGCTGTTTATAATTATATGCCTTAAAATATATGAAAATATAATTCAAAGTTTGTAAAATTTTATTCGTTGTCTATTTAATGCATTTTAAAGTGACCCATGACCAAGAAATTAAGTGCAACCCCCACAATAGAAGTGTACAAGCTCAAGAATATACAGTCAGCTGATCATGTGCGACAGTGTGGATTACTACTGTTTTTTTAATTTCTGCAGTTGTTTATATTATTATTTTGAAAATATGAAATAAAGATATTTACCAAGTACCAAGTCCGGCTATCCGAGTTCCTATCGTTGTCCATGTTTATCTTTTGTCATTTTATTGTTTTTCTCGTGCGGTTCCCTGGTGGATTGTGGCATGTGATTGTGGTTTACGGCCATTGTAGGTGTTTCCTGTTATCTTTCTTATATTAATATTCATTTAGCCTGGAACGACCTATTACCGTGGTACTAAGATTGTTTGTATATTTATATCTTGATATTGCTGAGCTAGAATTAAAAGTTTATAATTATTGGATACCTTACAATTTATGCTTTCTTAACAGACAGTCTCGTGTAATTCCTTCGTTTCACAAAACACAGTACTGTCTAAATGATGCGGTCAAAAAAATTTTTTCTAAGAAAATTGGCCTTGACCTATTACCGTGGTATTTTGGAAATTCTATTTTTTATATCTTTTCATAAATTGAAAATACTTACACCTGTATGTATGGTATGTCCCAAGTGATGATTACTTAATAATTAATTTCTCGCCATTGTAAGTAATATAACACTGTCAAATTACCATTTTATATTCAACTAATCAAAAATCTTTAAAAAAAAATCTTGCATTTAGAATATCACTAAATTCTTCGTCACAAATGTTTGAAATTTTATAAAATTATCTCATTTCTTGAAACAATATCTAGGACTCTTAAAATTGTAATTTTTATGTAATACTTAATTTTCAGTTAGATTACTATACGACATAAACAACTCATTGACTTACCCAAAAATACTCAAAAACTGTCTTATTTCAAATGCAATTTCTTAGCATATTTATGTATAAATAATATTTAATTCTTTTACAAACAACAGAAGGAAAAATATTTCATGTCACCAACTTTCTATTTCCAAAAATAGGGATCGAAAGGAATTTCCCCTTCTGGGTTTCTAGGGGCTATTTTTAACCATGCATGCGCAGAATTGACCGGAAGTTTGAATTTTCACATTACAGAAAAAACGACGGAAACTTACCGAAAATACAAATATATCTGGCTAATATCTCACTGTATCCTCTGTAGTAGACAAAATTCTGTCTTTCAGAGTCAGCAAAAACGGTATTTAAGGGAGTAGAAGAGAAGAATCGCGCATATTATAAATACCACGGTATTAGGCATGCCACGGTAATAGGTCGTTTGAGTATCAACAACCGTTTCTGTATTTTTATTAGTGCTTTTAATTACGTTTTCATGAGATCACTTTTAAAATATTGATCGTTTTGAAATTTTCCATACTTGCATTTTTTTATTTGACATGCTTGGCATGTCACATGTTCTTTAGGAATTTATTTGTTTGGTTAGTTGTAAATGCTATTTTTATCGGTTTATACTTTCCTTCTTTGTGAATCAATTCGTTTTGATTGGATCTTACCTTCTGGTGAAAACTTCAAACAAGTTTAGAACTTAGTGATGGCCAGATATCTCTTTCTCAATTCTTCACAAATTTTGTATGCCCATGATGATACCTCTAAAGTCCTGTATATTGAATCCATTCATGATGCCATTTTGATTGGAATTAAGGTTATTATGCCTTTTCTGTTTTATTTTATTGGCATTTTGTGATTTTGGAAACCTGACCTGGACGTTCACAGGCAATTTTTCTTCACGTGAATTTAACGTTAAGCTCCTTTAACGTTAATTTCATGTTAAGTTAAGGTGTCAAACCACCAATTCAGCCAATCAGCACTTAGAACAAATGAAAAAATAGATCTTTTAGAATCTAAATATAACTTTGAATTCATGCACCTTTAAAAATAAATGTGGGAATGAAATAAATGATACACTTGTTTGAACATTGATGTATCAGGCTTATTTTGAGACCAAGGTTAATTGACTAGAATGATCCTTTGAATACTTATCATAGGGGTTTCCGGTATACTATGAATGTGTAATGTTTTGGTCGTAATAGTGTATATTTATAGATAGGGTTTTTCCAACATTCGGAAATCTCTTGGAAGGCTTTAAAGGTATGCTGAAATTTTGATATGATGTTGACGAAATGTGCACCTTTCGGAAAATATTTGGTTTCATACAGGTTAAACGTCAGATAAATTGTCCAGACAGATTTGAATATGGGGAATTTCAGTTGAAAATGTTAAAGAAATGAATTGGTGGTTTCTAACCTTAACATTAATTTCACGTTAACTTAACGTTAATTTAATATTAACCGGTTTAACATTAAATTCACGTGAAATTTCTCACGTTATATTCACACAATATTTTACTAATCACTGATTATGGATAACTTAGATATTTTGATGGAGGCAGATACCTTTTTAATTTAAATTTTTAGCACCAGTGTACAGAGTAAGAAACAATGATACATATCATATTGCCAATTTGCAATTTTTCATAATGTTGGAGTATGATGAAGATAAAAGAATGCACTATATTTTGAATGATTTTGGCTTTATATTTAGATTATATTGATTATTTGTTCTCTATCAGTTTTTAAACATCTTTGAGTTTTTTGTCTTCCAAACGTTTAGATTTTATCTGCACTGAAGAGACATTAGTTGTCGAAATGCGCATATGCAGAAAGTAAATTCACAGTAACTTCGGTATTTAGTTATTTAATTACTAAATGAATTAGCTAAAAGTACCAGTAGTTGATATCATTATGAATTTGGTTGAAAAGATGAATGTTATTATTTTAGTGAGAATCCCCTTTCTTGTGTACAAAAGAACTAATAAAATATCAGGAGGAATATATACATTTTCTTATGTTGTGTCTATAATCCTCCTGCCTATGTCAATATCTGAGGATATTTTTGATAAGCTTGAAAATGATATCATGGATTTTTCTGTAATAGGTAATATTTTGATTTTTGGAGATATAAATGCTAGAACAGGTGTAGAGACAGACTTTATATGTAATGATTACCATGATATTAATATTCCAATATTTGATGAATATACACCTGATAATGATATTTATAATATCAAGTCATATTACTTAGAGGCAGAGCATTGGATGAAATAGTGTTATAATTTTAAACGGCAGGTGTATCGGGGATTTATCTGGAAGTTTTACCTGCCATAATTATCGAGGTAGTAGTGTTGTCGATTATGGGTTAGCTTCAGAAATGTTATTATCAAAAGTTAAATTTTTCAATGTGCACAAGTTTATGCCTGATCTATCTGATCATTGCCAGATATCTGCCATGTTTAAGATCAACTGCACAATAAGTAATAAAGAGGAAACAGTTAACCCCTACCTACTCGATACCGATGGGATGAAAATTCCCCTTTTTTATTCCAAGAGGCTTTATAAAAGCCCGACATACAATAAAAAATTAACAATATAAATATCAATTATGATTGTGGAAATATTGATGCTTTGGTAGATGATATTAATATTGTGTTGTGTGATGCTGCTGAACAGTCGTTGAAAAGAATAATAAAAACCCTAAACAGTTATTTAAACACAAAAAACCTAAATGGTATAATGAAACATTGTGTGTGATGAAAAGAAATCTTGAACAAAGATTACTTTAAAAAAATATAGTAAGGACCCATTTGTTAGAGGGGCATTTTTAGTGCACTTAAATTCTATAGAAAAGCACGAAAAAAGCAAATGAAAGAATATCGCAGCACCATTATTCACAAACTTGACACATTACTAGAAAAGGATCCAAAAAATATTGGAGTATTTTAGAAAGCGTAACTGATATTACACCTACTCAGTGGTACGAATATTTTATAGATCTTAACAAAAAACCTGAAAGAGACTGTTTCAATATTATGGATAAATTAAAGGAATTAGAAAAAAAAAAATTCAGAACAAGACAATAAAATTACACTAAAAGAAATCTCTGTTGCTATCAAAACTTAAAAAAAAATAATAAGGCAAATAGTTTTGATTTAATATCAAATGAAATGCAAAAATATTGCCAAAGTTATATTTTGTACAGTCTGCATAAATTGTTTATTTTAATTTTATCCTCTGGTAAATTTCCACTTAAGTGGGCAAGAGGTATTATTGTTCCAATTTTTAAAAGTGGAGCTAAGGATGACCCGACGAATTTTAGAGGTCTAGCAATTGGTAGTAACTTGTGTAAACTTTTTACTAAAGTTCTAAATAATCGGCTTAATAAATTTTGGCTGATAGGAATTTGATATGCCCAGAACAAATTGGATTCAGTAAGGGTAGACGTAGCAGTGACCATATTTATGTTCTTAAAACACTTTGTGATAAGTATATACAACAGGGATATAAAAGGCTTTCTTCTTGTTTTGTTGACTTTCGCAAAGCGTTTGACTCTGTAATCTTGACATGAAGACCTCCTTTATAAATTAAGAGTAAATGGAATAATTGATTTATTTTATAATGTGATTAAAAGTATGTATCAAAATACTGATCTGTGTGTTAAAGTTGATTCTTTCCATGCAACTGACATTTATATAATTTTCCAATTTTTGGAAAGTGCGAGTAACATTTCAGAACTAAGACAATGTATTTCTAAGAATCCACACCGAATGACAGGTGCATCAGAATGAACCGAAACACTAATTACACATTTATGTGTAAAACTATCAAGCCGAAACAACGGCAGTAGAATACCGAAGGAACCAAGCACAAGATTCCACAAATCAAAGTCCAGAGACAAGGCAAAAGCAAGAACACCAAATGACGGAAGACCAAAGACACCACATGCCTACAAAACACACGAACATTACATATACAACACAAAAAACTAAAGCACAAACAGTGTGAACTCTCAATAAACTAGAGTGACATCAGGTGGTCCGGAAGGGTAAGCATGTCCTGCTCTGTATACAGCACCCGTCACACGGTCGGTGAGGCATATGTTTTGAAAGATCCGTTCGGTTACTGATTGGTTATAGTCATTTTCTAACCCTGAGTCAAAACCAATTCAGAGCCATGGTACGTGTAACTTCTCTAACCCTCAAACAGTACCGAGGTGAAATTCTGAAAAGCTTTTGTAATCACTTTAGTATTCAAACATGGACAAATCGGTATCACAAACATCACTGACGAAGACAAAACTAAAATTTAACAAGACAACACTGATAACTAAAGCACTGACAGTGTGAACTCCCATAAAAACCGAGAGCGACATCAGGTGGTCCGTAAGGGTGAGCATGTCCTGCTCTGTGCACAGCACTCGTCACACTGTCAGTGGGTCAATCCAGGGTAAAGTCAAAACCGGTAATGTCAAATCCGGGAAGACGCGAATCTAGCTGAAAATGTCAGTTTTTATTTGTGACACTGACATTTCATATCTATCTATGATGTCGTGGTGTTCTAATAGTTCTAAAGGTTCGGACAATGCAGTGCTTATGGTGCTTATCTTAGAAATGAAGCAAGCTTTTGCTGAATATGCAAAAAATACAAATGAAAAGTTAGACTATTTAACAAATAAATACGATTCTGAAATTAAAAGATTAAAGAACAGTATTGAGACAAAAGAAAATGACCTTTTAAATTTTAAATTGCAAATAGCAGTGTTACAACCACTTTTGTAATCCCAACCACTTTTGTAATAACTTGATTACAAATGTGATTTGGGGTTACAAAGGTGGTTGGACTAAATGTTACAACCACTTTTGTAATCCCAACCACTTTTGTAATCCCTTGATTACAAATGTGGTCTTATCTTAAG
Organism: Modiolus philippinarum; assembly: GCA_002080025.1. NCBI lineage: Eukaryota > Metazoa > Mollusca > Bivalvia > Mytilida > Modiolidae > Modiolus > Modiolus philippinarum. The sequence goes on along the minus strand of MJUU01037144.1, from coordinate 75,833 downwards.
ATTTTTTTTCAACATAATTTGGATTCAAAAGTACAGGTTTTACTATAAGCTGTCACTTTAAGTAAAGATCAACATTTTTTATGAAACTCTTCTACTTGAAGAAGGGATTACAAAAGTGTTTGATAACAAATCTTAGTCAACCACTTTTGTAATCTCAACCACCTTTTTGATCCCTCGTTCAACTCAAACAGTTTCATAAAAAATGTTGATCTTTACTTGAAGTGACAGTGGTTCTGCATTTCAAAAATACTAATCCAGATTTGAAATCGTTAAAAATTAAAATGGTTAAGGATTACAAAAGTGGTTGATAAAAAATCTAAGTCAACCACTTTTTTAATCCCTTATTCAACTCAAAGAGTTTTTTAAAAGAAAATGTTGATCTTTACTTCACCTGACAGTGGTTATGGATTTCAAAATAATAAACATCTGAAATCGTAGGATTACAAAAGTGATTAAGTTGATAAAAAATCTTAGTCAACCACTTTTGTAATCTCAACCACTTTTGTAATCCCTTATTCAACTTAAAGAGTTTCATAAAAAATGTTGATCTTTACTGAAAGTGACAGTTTACAGTAAACTGTATGTTTTTTTTTTTTNAAAGATTTCTAGTAAAACCTGTACTTTTGAATCCAAGTTATATTGAAAAAAAATCTTAAGTTAGATGGATTACAAAAGCGGTTGATAAGACAACATAGCAGAGCAAATACATGATAATACCAAATTTAAGTCAGATCTAAAGCTAAAGTCGATGGAAGTTCGAAACTTGGAAGACACTACAAGACTCTATGAAATACAGAAAGAAGCAGCCACGCAATTTTTTAACCGTTTAGATTCAATAGATGGCAAGTGTAAACAGTTATCCTTAGTGTCTAAAAAACAATATAACGACGTTGTAAAATTTGACGGAAACATGAAATCCAACAATAGTGATCCTTCAAACGATTCACCAATGGGTGCGAGAACTGATCACGAAATAGAAACACAAAGTCAAAGTGTAAATAGCTGTGAATGGAAAGAAGATAACAGACAATATGGCAACGAATTTGATTCTATGTCACACAGTATAAACAGAGAAAGATCCAGTCGCGATGAGAGACAAAAGTCTAGAACAAGTACAGATATGATACACGAAATCGGCACAGGACAAGCAATTGAATTATTGGTGTCGGATAATGATACTTCGGTTTTTAGAGGTGTGATACGCAGAAGAACAAAACGAATTGTACTCTACAACGTTAGAGCAGATAAACCATATGAGTTGGTAAGTGGAGTTGTTAATACATATGCCGAACATAAAGATGTCAAAATAACATTTTCAAAACTAATGAAGAAACGTGAAAGTAGAGGACTATCAACATATACACAGTAAACATTGCTGAAAGTGACTTTGGAAAGGTAGAAACAAATGAGAATTTCTGGCATTTCTGGCCAGCAGGAGTATACTGGAGGGAGTATATACCATACAACAGTAATCACGACAACAATCAAACTGAACGATCATGGTATTAAAAATTTATTTTGTGTTACTTTTTATGTTAAGATTGTTGAATTGGAATATGATGGGTGCTATGTATGACACTCCGTACTTACAAACCTTACTCAAAAATACAGATGTGTGTTTTTTAACTGAACATTGGTTAAATCAAAATAATATAATTTTTTTGATTAGTATTGTAGATGATTTTCATGTAATTTATAGTATTAACAACTCATGTTGTAACAGTTATAAAGGTTCTGGTGGAACAGCAATATTAGTTAGAAAATCTTTGCTTAAGGTTAAAAAATTAAACATTGATAATGATCGAATATGTGGTGCTATATTATCAATAGAAGGGTATCAAGATATTTGTGTATTATGTACTTTGTTACTATCAACTAACTACTCACAAGATGTATATATTGGTTATTTAGAGGAGTTGTCATGTTGTTGCAGCAAAATTCGAAACGCATGTGAGCGTTTCACAAAACGACCTAAACAATGTACACGATCTTGGTGTTATATGTCAATCAACCGTACGTCAATCATGCAATTCAACTGATTTATCGAATAAAGAGGGCGTTCTGTACGTCAATCAATTATCTTTCAAATTCATTGATCTTCAAATATGTTTATTTCTTTGTTGGGTTATTTAGATTTCTTTTGTGTAATGCTTAGAAAATAAAAACATTCTTTGCACGATTATCAGAAGTTAATTTGTCGAAAAGCCGTTATCAAAAGTATGAAATATGTTTAAACAGATTTGATTTAGAAATTTTGAAATTCTTGAAACAGTTTTTATTAGGATTTCAGAACTATTTATTTCAATTTGAAATCGTGTCCCATAATCCTGACAATCATTCACCACTTTCCAGTTTCAAGGTTGGAAAAATATTTAATGAAGACTTTTAAAGAGGCCGTATTTCCCTTTTCACGGGCTAAATTTTCAGCGGTTCCATTGTCGCGTCCTATATACTTTTCCGTCTTCCCGTTTACTTTTTTGTCACGATCCCGTTTTCCGTTTGCCTAAAAAAGGCAATTCTTCTTTGTGTTCATTCCGCATTGAGACCCACTTAACACAATCATTTCTGATTATACCCCCTTTTCAAGCTTTTGATGGCAATATATCGTGGCAAACCTTTTGCACTGTGCACATTTAAACATGGAAGTTTGTATACATCACCCGAGTGTTGTGTAGATATATTTATTCAAATTCATGCACCACGGGCATTTATTCTTGCAGAGGAAGTGTATTGTCACAATAAGTGTATTGTTACAACTAAATGTATCCTTATGTTTATTATTTGAAGAATTCCGGATGCACCGAATGCCCGGGACCGAATGACACATCTTTGGTTTTTCGTTTCCCTATTCCACCTTTCATTCAGAAAAATCGTAGTCAGAACGTATATGAATGTCCAGATATTGTTTGAAATTTGGACCCTAGTTCAATAACAGTGTTTTTACCAAATTGTTCACCGGCTAATTAAAGTTTCATACTCTACATTGGGTTTTATTTAATTGGGCCACGAACTACACGGTTATGCTCGCTGACTCCGGCTCAGTACAGTAAAAACACTCATGTTTCTTACTGTTCCCGAACAGTAAAAACACTAGAACCAGCCTGAGTTCCAGACCTCTTTTGGACTACTGGTAGCAGAGTTCCTGCTGCAGGCAACACAGTTACAGGACAACGTTTCTTCCTGTTCCCGGACAGAAGACAACATAGTCACTCAACTACGGTAACATCGTTCCTGTTCCAGGCGACACAGCTACAACTGGACTGGAGACAACGTTTCATCATCATGAGCGAAAATCCGACATAAATGCACGAAGATGCCATTTCAACAGTTCCAGACACAAGGGTCCGGACACTTACAGAGAAAGGGCAAGAACAGTATTCACAGACATGTGACAAATATTGTCAAGGCTTAGAATATTTATGGACAATGCTTAACGCCCTGCTCCGAGAAGCAGCCGATCCTCCCTCTAACTTAGGGGACCAGTTAGACCTGGGTCAAAATATTGCACAAGCAAACACAAGGTACCAGAAACAACTCAGGGCCTATCAGGACTTCCTGAAATCAAGCAGGACCGAAGACAGCAAACCTGAATTGGACGTCTGCGCAACATTGTCAGGCTTCCGGCAACAAAAGATAGATGCCGCCCTGTGTAATCTACAGGAAACAAGTCAAGCTCTGACGCCTAAGAAAACACCAAAGGCACCTAGTAGCAGCTCATCGTCCCACAATAGTAAATACAAATCGCAAGTTGGGACGTCTACACGTACAGACGCTTCCAGTCTGTTAAAACGAAAGAAAGCAAAAGCTGAAGCTCTCAAAGCAAGCCTTGCTTTAGCAGAAAAACAGGCCACTCTTTCAAAACAGGAAGCCCTGTTAGAAGAATCAACGGCTCGTCAAAAGGCTGAGACGGAGGCAACAACGGCTCGTCGAAAGGCTGAAATGGAGGCAACAAAGGCTGAGATGGAGGCAACAAAGGCTGAGATGGAGGCAACAACGGCTCGTCGAAAGGCTGAAATGGAGGCAACAAAGGCAGAGATGGAAGCAGCAACGGCTCTACAAAAGTCAGAGATGGAAGCAACAGCAGCTCGGAAGAGAGCCGAGTTAAAGGCCGACCAAACATTGCTAGAGGCAAGAAAACAGGCTGTCATTGCAGAAACTGAAGCCAAGATCCTGGATGACGATAGTAGTCAAACAGGAGTTGATAGTGAAGACCAGCGAAGTCAGTTGCCCATAGAGGAAGCAGACCCGCTACAACGGGTTAAACAATAGGTTGAAGAACACTCCTTAAATGTTTCAAATGAGGAGGTACAAAATATCCCGTCAGTAGTGTATGGGGACTCTAGACCACCGGAAGTTACGTCAACTCCAACAGTAGTATATGGAGCACCGGAAGTAACATCTACTCCAGCTTATGCTGGACCAGTTCGTAAATCACAGTCTGTTACATTTCAGCTTAACAGAGATGCACCAGCATTTGAACCATCATGTCAGCACATATCACGTGACATGCCAATACCAAGTTCACAAGCAGTAAACCTGCAGGATGACAGGAGTGTAAACCAGACTACAGATATAACCAGATTCCTTCTAAGGAAATACTATTATCTGGTCTTACTTATTTAAACGACCGTGCTGAATCCTACTTTGTGTGGAAAAATAGCTTCAAGTCAGTTGTTGATGAAGCCAAAGTGTCTGACTCACAACAGTTAAACCTCCTAGTAAAATGGCTGGGAGTTGAGTCTTCAAAACAAGTATAAGGAGTTTATGTGAGAACCCCACTGAATGTCTCAGATTGATGTGGGATCGTTTAGATACCAGGTATGGATCCCCTGAAATGGTGGAAGCGTCAATAATGGACAGATTGGCGAAATTCCCAAAACTGACAAACAAGGACAGTGCACGTCTGTATGAGTTGTCTGATTTATTGTCGGAGATAGAACACATCAAACAGAATACCAAATTCCAGTCACTTCTGGGATATTTTGATTCTTCATCTGGGATAAGGCCAATTGTCAGTAAGCTCCCTTATGGACTCCAAGAAAAGTGGACAACGAGAGCCGCAAGGTATAAGTCGTCCAAGGATGTACCGTTTCCACCATTCGCCGAATTCTCCAGATTCATTCGGGAAATGAGCAAAATCAAAAACGATCCCGGATTCTGTTATGAACAAGAACAGCAAACAACTCCAAAGTATTCCGGAAGAAAACCACCCGTGGCCAAAACCCGGGTAGCATCTCACAAGACTGATGTAGGCAAGCCCAGTAAAGACATTCGGGGCACCCTGCCCCAGTGTACAGAGAACGGAACACCAGACAGGTGCGTCATACACAACACAAGACATTCATTAGACGAATGTAGAGGATTCAAGTCCAAATCAATTGAGGAGCGGAGAGAGATCCTCAAACAAAACAACCTATGTTTTAGGTGTTGCGCCTCTACAACCCACAGGGGCGAAGATTTCCTGAAGAGACTGTGGAAGCAAGCAACACACCACTGCCTTACACATAGTCCGGAAGGCATCTTCAGTTGGCCCCGCTCAACATCACGCCGGGGAGGCAAGTAATGCAAGCAGTAAACTCGTCTTCCACAGAAACTTGTAGAAACAACACATGCAAATCATGTGCCAAAATCATCCCTGTCAGAGTACACCATAGGGACAACTCCGACATAACCATTGAAATGTATGCAGTTCTTGATGACTAAAGTAACAGGTCCCTGGCATCACCAGAGTTTTTCGAACTCTTCAACATTGAAGACAAACCAGAAAATTATACCCTGACCATTTCAGGTCGTATTGCCACCAGTGGCAGAAGAGCCAAAGGATTTATAGTCCAATCTTTACACGGACATGAAGAATTAGAACTGCCAGTTTTAGTAGAATGTGATTACATTCCAAGCAGCAGAGTCGAAATCCCCTCACCAGATTCTGCCGTACCATTTCCACATATGAAAGATATAGCTGGAAGAATCCCGCAAATCGAAGATAGCAGGAAGATAATGTTGCTCATAGGAAGAGACCTTCCCGAAGTCCATCATGTCCTAGATTATAGATATGGACCACCTGGATCACCCTTTGCCCAGAAATTAAGACTGGGCTGGGTAGTCATCGGAGAAATCTGTCTGGACTACCAACATGCAACTCCAGACTTATCTGTGAAGAAAACATTTGTCTTACCATCTGGCCAACCTACGACACTAAGACCATGTGAAAGTAAAATTTGTGTACGGGAACCAGATCCCGCTTGTTTCAATACTGCAACCAAAACAGTAGACATACCAGAATATGACATCTTTGCTAAGACAAAAGATGACGACAAATCAGGAATGTCGCATGAAGATAAAACATTTATGAAACAAATGGACAACCAGTTTGTAAGAGACTCCACGGGCAGTTGGGTATCTCCGTTACCATTTCGGACACCAAGACAACGGCTTCCTAACAACAGGCCACAAGCTGTTAAAAGAGCGGAATTCCTCGAAAACAGTCTGAGGAGGAACGCTCTCAAAAGAGAACATTTTATAGAATTTATGTCAAAGATATTAGACAACAACCATGCGTAAGTTGCTCCGCCATTGCAAGAACAAGAAGAATGTTGGTATTTACCGTTGTTTGGAGTATACCATCCCAAGAAACCTCAGCAGGTCACGGGTGTGTTCGATTCCTCCGCAAAGTTCGACGGAGTATTCCTAAACAGTGTTTTGATGTATGGTCCAGACTTATCAAACAGCTTACTTGGTGTCCTGATACGTTTCAGGAGAGAGATAGTTGCTGTTACCGCTGACGTTCAGCACATGTTCCACTGCTTTGTAGTAAGAGAAGATCAAAGAAACTACCTTAGATTCCTGTGGTATAAAGACAATGATATTGATAAGGGATTGATAGAGTACCGAATGAGAGTCCATGTGTTCGGTAACAGTCCATCCCCAGCAGTGCCAACGTTGGGGCTACGTAAGACAGTACAAGCCGCAGAGCCAGAGTACGGCCAAGATGTTACAAATTGTGTGACTAAAGACTTTTATGTTGATGATGGATTAACTTCGTTCCCAACAGCAGAAGAAGCCGTCAAAGTTGTCAAAGACACACAAGCAGCATTGAAGAAGTACGGAAATCTCCGATTGCACAAGTTTGCATCCAACAGTGCTGAAGTTATGTCTGCATTTCCAACGAGTGATTTAGCTACAAACTTGAAAGATTTAGATCTTGAAGCCAACAATAAACCACTCCAACGTAGCCTTGGACTAATATGGAACGTCAACACAGAAGTTTATGGAACGTCAACACAGACATGTTCCATTTCCAGCTGTCGCTGGACACGAAACCTATAACGAGACGAGGCATATTATCTACGATAAACAGCATATATGATCAACTTGGATTCTTAGCCCCAGTGATCATCCAAAAGAAGTTGATTCTAAGAAAGCTGACTTCAACAACAGTTGATTGGGACGAACCTGTCCCGGATGACATTGCTTCAGAATGGGAAACTTGGCGAGATGAACTGCAAGAACTAGAAGCATTACGTATACCACGTACCTATGTACCTTACCTCAGCCAAGCAATGACCAAAGAACTTCATGTTTACTCAGATGCGTCAGAAAAGGCAGTAGCTACAGTAGTTTTTCTTCGCACAATAGATGAAGATGGTAATCCCAAAATTGGTTTTGTATTGGGAAAAGCAAAAGTTGCTCCAACAAATGGACACACGATTCCTCGTTTGGAACTTTGTGCTTCAGTATTGGCAGTAGAAGTTGCACAGTGTGCATTAGAACAGCTTGCCCTGTCCATCGATTGTGTCAAGTACTATACAGATAGTAAGGTCGTACTGGGTTATATCACCAACGACACCAGAAGATTTTATATTTATGTTGGGAATAGAGTAGAAGGAATGCGAAAGTTCAGCAGTCCAGAACAATGGAATTATGTGAACACAAGTGAAAACCCTGCTGACGCAGCTACAAGATCATTGCCAGCTAGTGGCATTCATAGTAGTGAGTGGCTATTAGGACCTAAACGCCTTCTCACTTGTGAACCCAGTCAACACTCGGGTCGTATACCAGCTTGTAAACCCCGACAGTGATAGTGAGATTCGTCCTCATGTTTCTCCAGAGATTTCTGCTGCCAAAACACACGCAACACCAGATATTCCTAACATAGGGACTGAGAGATTCCAGCACTTCTCAGACTGGAATGCCCTTGTACGTGGAATTGCATTCCTGAAACGTTCGTCCCGTTTACGTCTGAACGGGAGTTCAAAGCTTGAACCTGACAACACCTTACTTCAAGAAGCAGAAGACTTCATCATAGCATCAGTACAACGTGAAGTTTATCAAGATGAAATAGATTGTCGCAAGATTCCTATTGGTAAAAGAAGTTCAATTGCTAATCTGAATCCATTTTTAGCTCACCTGGCTAAAGCCAGGGTGAGCTTTTGCCATCACTTGGCGTCCGTCGTCCGTCGTCCGTCGTCCGTCCGTCGTCCGTCGTCCGTCCGTCGTCCGTCCGTCCGTCCGTCCGTCCGTCCGTCGTAAACTTTTCTTCAAAAATCTTCTCCTCTGAAACTACTGGGCCAAATGAAACCAAACTTGGCCTGGATCATCACCAGGGTATGTAGTTTAAAAAATGTGTTCGGTTAGTCCGAGGACCAAACAACATGGCCGCTGTTACTAAAAATAGAACGTAGGGGTAGATTGCTGTTTTTGGCAAATAACTCAAAAACCGTAGCAGATATCAAAAATCTGACAAGGGTAAAAATGATCAGAATGACAAGATCTACCCGCCGTGCAATTTTGAAGAAAATCCGATGACCCATGTTGGAGTTATTGCCCCTTTTCCGTAAAATTTTCAAAATTTTAATATTTTTAATTTTTTATTAGGAAAACTATAACAGATAGAAGCCAACTTGAAATTGCAAAAATGTTCAGCATACCAAGATCTATCCCTCTGAAAATTTTGAAGCAAATCTGAATACCCATGTTGAAGTTATTGCCCTTTATTGTCAAATTTTTGCTCTTTTATACATTGTTCGTCTACAATTTCAAAAATCTTCTCCTCTCAAACTGCTGGGCCAATTGTAACCAAACTTGGCCTGAATCATCACC
>MJUU01037144.1:34134-64998 GCA_002080025.1 Modiolus philippinarum | reverse complement strand
TGTTGAAAATTGTTTGTTGACCGCCATTTTCAAAATGGCCGCAAAAAAAGGCGGGAAAATTCAACATTTTCCGATTTCAATGAAATTTGGTTTCCAAATACATATTGATGTTCACAATAGTCCTAAGTTGGTCCCCTTTCAAAAAAGTGTCTGTCAAGTCCGCATCATATCCAAGATGGCCACCAGCGCGTGAAGCCTGGTTTTATCATTGGACCCTATGGGAAGGTATTCAAAGATATTCTTCTCTGAAGCCGCAGAGCCAATCGGAACCAAATTTGGCCAGAATAGTCGTTAGGTGGTTCCCTTTCAAAAATGAGTCCGGCAAGTCTGCACATCATCTAAGATGGCCACCAGCGGGGAACTTAGTTTAACATTGGACCCTATGGGGAAACATATTCCAAGATCTTCTCTTCTGAAAGTACTTGGCCAATTGGAATCACACTTGGTCACAATGGACCTTAGTTTGTCCCCTTCTTAAAATGTGTCTGGCTTGTCTGAACAGATTCAAGATTGGCATTCAACATTGGTATTATTATTTTTGACTGTATTTGTCAGCAATGGCCCAGGTGAGCGATACAGGCTCTTGAGAGCCTCTTGTTGGATGAAAAAGAACCTCTAAGAGTTGGCGGACGCATTGGTAAATCAGACTTGGGTATTAAAGAAAAGATGCCTATAATTATACCCGGACGTCACCACTTTGCCACTCTTCTAGTTAGACATTATCATGAGAAGACCAAACATCAAGGTCGTCACCTTACAGATGGTGCAATTCGATCTGCAGGTTGGTGGATAGCCGGAATTAGACATTGATATTCTCTCTAATTCGTAGCTGTGTTACCTGCCGTAAATTAAGAGGTAAAGAAGAATGTCAGATTATGGCAGACTTGCCTGAGGATCGTCTTGATCCAGCATCTCCTTCACAAATGTAGGAGTGGACGCCTTTGGACCTTGGACGATAGTAACAAGAAAAACATGTGGTGGGTGTGCCAACTCCAAACGTTGGGCCATCTTGTTTACTTGTTTAGTAACCAGCGCCATCCACATAGAACTGGTCAAAGAAATGAGCTCCTCTGCAAGAGGAGAAGCACAGATATTTAGGTCTGACCATGGAATAAACTTTATTGGAGCTGTAAATGACTTAAATGTAAACCCGATCAACGTGGAAGATGGGCCAGTCAAACGTTATTTATCAGACTCCAGGACATCCTGGATTTTCAATCCTCCTCACTCATCCCATATGGGTGGAGCTTGGGAGCGTATGATCGGCATGGTAAGAAGAATATTAGACTCCATGCTCCTTGGATCTACAGGACACACATTAACGCATGATGTGCTCAACACATTTATGGCCGAAGTTTGTGCCATTATCAACTCAAGGCCACTTACGCCTGTATTAACCGATCCTGAGCCACCACTGATATTAACTCCAGCTATGCTGTTAACACAAAAGACTCAACACAAGTTTATTCCTGAACCAACCGACAGGAAAGACTTGCACAGGAACGAATGGAAAGGAGATCAAGCGTTAGCCAGCACGTTCTGGTCTAGATGGAGGAAAGAATATCTCCCTCAACTACAACGGAGGCAGAAGTGGATCGACAGTCAACGTGACTTGAAGACCGGAGACGTTGTTCATGTAAAGGACAAAAGTGTATGCCGTAATGAATGGCCGATTGGAAGAATTGTCAACGCAATTAAAAGTTCTGATGATCACGTCAGGAAAGTAGAAGTCCGTTTGATAGTCAACGGAAAGCCGACAGTGTATACTCGGCCGATCACCGATATAATTCTTCTTGTGGAAGATTGTATATAAATTGTGAATAATTATATTCAGGAATATTGTGAATAGAATAAAATAAATTTCTATCGTTTATCTAAAGAATAGTGATATCAAGTAGATATCAGACGGGGAGTGTATTGTCACAATTAGTGTATTGTTACAACTAAATGTATCCTTATGTTTATTATTTGAAGAATTCCGGATGCACCGAATGCCCGGGACCGAATAACACATCTTTGGTTTTTCGTTTCCCTATTCCACCTTTCACTCAGAAAAATCGTAGTCAGAACGTATATGAATGTCCAGATATTGTTTGAAATTTGGACCCTAGTTCAATAACAATGTTTTTACCAAATTGTTCACCGGCTAATTAAAGTTTAATACTCTACATTGGGTTTTATTTAATTGGGCCACGAACTACACGGTTATGCTCGCTGACTCCGGCTCAGTACAGGAAGAACGGCAATACACGTCGAAGACATGTTTATAATTTGTACTAGTATTTTGTTCTGTTTTGTTTATTTTATCTTATTTATTATTTTTTGTTTTTTGTTTTTGTTCTTCTTTTTTTTCCCTTTTTTTGTTTATTATACCCACATTTTATTTTATTATTATTATTATTATTATTTTTTTTTTTTGGTCAATAATGATACATTCTGTTTTAAACAAGAATTTATATGTTTGGAATATTTTGCGGCATATAGAAAAAAAAGTAAGTAATGCATATAAAACTGTAAAAACATTATTCACCACTATAAAACGAAAAGGTTGTGTGCAGCAATGTGTTGCAGCTTTCGGGAATCGAGGATTCTGATGAGGTGCTAGAAAAAGGATTTCAGTCGATGTTTTGACCAATTTTGTCAATTTTTGCCTTAATTCTACACGAAATAATAAAAAAAAAGAATCCAGAAAAATGGAACCTCCTCTGGATCCGCCAATGTGCCAAATTACTGATACAATAAGAATCAATAATACAAAACAACGGCAGTAGACACTGAATAAAACAAAAATCGTACCTTTATTATCTTTTTAATTATTTCTGTTTGTAATTGTACCCGTGGTAACATGTTCATTTTAAGAATGAATATTTTATTAAACTCTCTGACAGTGTACACTGTAACAAGAGGCAAATACAGATACATTAAAGTACAAGCAAGTTATCAAACAAAAACAGATAAACATAACATCAATAGAACAGAGCACAACAGAACAGATACTTTATTTACCAATCATGGTGCCCATTACTGGGCAGTATAATTATTCAATAAATTACAGAGTAATATTAATATTCATAACATAGATGAATGATTGTACATTCAGTATAATTATCTAAATACTTAATTTTTATATCCTTTTTTCTACCTGCTTTGTTAAAAATTAAACATTTAGTTTTCTTTAAATTAATTTGCAAAAGAGGCAAGTTTATTGACACAGTTCTGGAGTCCATTCTCTGAGGTTAATAAAAGTACCACATCATCAGCATATAGCAATGAGTTTATTAACTTAGTTTCTAGTTTGACTGGATCACAATATTCCTCAAAATACGAAGGGAGATCATTAATAAAAATGTCAAAAAGGTTAGGGCTTAAATTATCTCCCTGCCTCAAACCCAGGTCACATTTAAATAAATTTGTTCTATAATTTTCTATCTTCACACAAGAAAATGTGTTTTGATACATATGTTTAATTACATTACAAAACTATGAACCTATACCTAATAACTTCAGTTTATATATAATATTGCTCAATCGTATTACTGGGTTGTCAAAATTCGGATGTTAAATATTTATAATCGAAACAATTTTGTTGACAGTCAAGTGGGCAATATGGAAATATAGAAATATTACCAAGTATCAAAAGAAAGCAATTTCTAAATTTATGATTTGTAATATGGCAATAAATGAAATTGCCTTAATCGTAAAAATAAACAGAGGTAAATTGGGAGGAAACATTAACCACGATATGAAACGGGTTTTCAGGGACTTCCATTGATTTTTAGGTAGTCTATAGTACGGGTAGCATATTGTAAGCTAACCATTGTCACTCCCTCTTATGTATTGTTATTTGAATTAATAAGTGTGACACTTTATAATGCATGGGTGTGTTGTATAGTATCAGCTACATACATTCTTATTACATAATAACTTCAGTCCATATATTTAGAAAGGTACTTACATTTTGTTAATTTCATGGTTATAATCCGTGCTATTTGAAATTTAAAATATTATATTGAAAGGCACATGTGCTATTTTCTATCACAGATGATTTTATATACAGCACGTGGACACACTATCACATGTTATTCAAATCAACGATGTGTGAAATAAGCCAGGGAGTTTTAAAATAGCAGTAATTGATCGGCTGTATAATTATTGATTTAAAAAAAAATGATTTGCCGAAGTATATGTGGTTGGTACGTGCAACATAAAAGAATGTTTTAGCTATTACAATTATGTATGTAATTACAATATAAAAGGGAAGTTTTTTTTTAGTTTTCATCCATTCCCTTGGTATGAAGGGTGTAAGAAATCAGGGAACCCCTTTAAGCAACCGGGGCTTAAAGGGGAGTTTGCTGTATTGCAGGATTTGTAATTAAATGTATATGAATCTTAAAAAAAATATTGCTCAATCAAAAATTATAATACACATCAGGTCAAATTACATTTCAATATTAAATATCTGAAGACAACGCGAATAACATTCATATCGAGTAGACCGAATTATGCCGAGCGAGTACTTTTTAAATGCCGTGCGTAGATTATAACAGAATTTTGAACTTGAGGATAATACATTTTTCTATTCCAAAGTGCAATGAGGAGATTTACATATGGATAGTAAAAATAGTGAAAATTATAATACATATAGAAATGAAAGATTTTTTACCATGGATATATTTCTTTGGAGAAGTAAACTTTTAAGATTTTCACGTATATACAATGTGATATGTGAAGTACATGCCAAACAAGATGTTTTGAAGGAATCAACAGAAACAGGCATTTTGTCTGGATTTTCTGTATTTTTCTGTGCCTGCTGTTATATGGTCCATAGTGTATGTCATAAGTTTTTGTTCTGTTTTGTCGTGTTTATTTATTTTTATTTCCTTTTTTTATTTGTTTAGTTTTTGTTTTGTTTTTGTTTTTGTTTTTTTTTTTGTGTGTGTGTAAAAAGTCCAAATGTTTGCACTACAGGTAAACTTCAAGACCACCTGCATACAAGGCGTTATCATATTATTTTTTTACTCAAACCATAATCCCGGACCTGGACACTATCATGTCATAATTTTGGGTAATCCTCTTAATTTGTATTTATTTATGTGAAGTGTTTGTATACAGACACCGGTCATTTTTTAATCTTTCAAATCCGATCAGTTCGTAAAAGGTTTTTCTCATCTGAAATGCACTAAGATAAGAAAAAAAAACAAAACAAAACAAAAACAAAAACAAAATCGCCGTTTGAAGTATATCAGCCGATTAAAGAATTATCTTCAAATCCTTAGTCAATGTGTTGCATGTACATGTATTTTGGTATACTTGGCCATTTGCGAATTACTTTTTTTTTGAAAGTTTGTTCTTTTTTTGAAAGCAATTAAATTCTCAGAAATATAGTAAAAATTGAAATTCTATTGGGCAAATTAAAAGTAAATAAATAAATTGAACTGAATTGTCAGATGTTTTACATTGAATCGAAGACCGTATGCTTTCCAAAAACTGACACAATTATAATCCTTTTCTCTTGTTATTTTTGTCATGTTTTGGCGCGGGAAGAACATCTCATTTCTGATATATAATATTTCTACAAATTTCTAAATGTTTTATGGATTGTGTGAATCGAGTAGGACGGTAATATTTTTGTTCTTTTGATACAATAAACGGAACTGTATTTACTGTCTAAATAATCCGAATGATCGTATTAGAATAGTAAATACGAAATTCTTAAATACTTTATGTGAATTTGTTTATAAAAAACATTTTGATTTTGTAAAGACGAAATGCTTATTGGTGATGAAAGAAAGGATATTGAGTAAATGCACACGAGACAAACTCATGGTAAAAACAACGTTAACGCATTTACTGTTTTCATCTTGAATATATAGCCATATATAAGTTCTTACACACGGCACGCATTTTTTTCCTTACTGACAATACCCGATTTCTAAAATATGTAAAAATCTGAATAAAATGTTTGTATTTGATTGACGTACAGATATCACGCCCTGTTTAATCGATTTGTTTAGAACGGGAAAGTTGCATATGACTGACGTGCGTATGATTGACAGATAATACCTGTTTAGAATGAGTGAAGAATGTATAACAATTATAGGTGGATACATAAATGTAGATATCTCAAAGGAATATCTAAATACTAAATGTGATTCATTGAAATCTTTTCTTAATATTCGCAATCTAAAAGCTGCCCCTTTAGTTAGTGGTAGAATTGGACCGAAATATACATTTAGAAATAAAGATAAAAGTCAAATGACATTAATAGATTACATAGGTATACCAGAATTTTTAATAAATGATATTCAAAAATTAGAAATTTTATCTGATTGTCTTTATGAATATTCTGATCATTATCCTATTAACATGAGTTTGAATATTGATCTAAATAGGTGTATCTGCGTTCTCCATTTAAGTGTGTATTAAATCTGCAATTACTGTTTTCAGTTTATTGTGTGGCAGGGTTGTATGAAGAGTAGACAAGTTAAATGTTTGAATGCTATGGCAATTGGTAAGACTGGTTGATGATAGCTGATCAAGGAGATCTTTGGAATTTTTAAGAATCCACATTTGATTCACGGCGGTTGTGGAGTAAGCTTTATCAAAGTAATTTTTCAGGCCATCTCTGACTGCGGCAAACAAAGTAGTGAGGGGCTGTGAAAGAGGTTTAGTGGTGCATATGGAAGACCATGCGATGAATCTCTGTTTGTATGGATTCTTATGAAGTTTTGGTACCCAGTAGTTGTAAGGGCGTTGTTTGTTTTCATCACTGGCTTTTATGCAAAATGATGCTAAAACTGAAGTGTGATTTTTTACAATCTTATCCCTCGATGTTGTAATAGGGTTTCCAGATGTACTGTCGATGCCCATCTCCTTCACAAGGAAGTCGAGATAGTGTTTCTTACACACAAACAGTATGTTGTTAGAAGCTTTGTCCGCAGGGACAACGACGTAATTTTCATGGAGGTTGGTCAGAATTCTTACTACAAGGGGATCTTCATATATGCTGGGATTTCTTGATTTCATTGCTGTTTTAAGCGCCGGATGCGATTTACAATTAATGACTTTATGGAACTGATCCAGTCGGTCCTCTTTCTCTTTCTTTGCCCACTTTCTAGCATAGTCTTCAACTGCATCCATCAAAATTTTGAAATTGTACTTCCAGTTGATGTGCAGGGACTCACGGAATTCGGGACCTTTTGACAAGATATATCTTAGTTTGAGGTTGTCTACGATATCTAGGTCACCAGTTATAACGTGTCCAGCCGGACTATAATTGAATGGGGAAGAGGAGCAAGCACAATCAGGTGGTTTGGCTTTAAAGTCATCGATTTGGAGGTCACACAATACCCGTTTGTAATTGAAAATAGAAGTTGCAATTGGTTTAATGTAGGAATATGACTTAAGTGGAACTGACTGATCATTTAAATAAGGATTGATTCATTGATTAATTGAATATTGTTTAACGTCTACTTAGCAATATTTCAGCTATATCAAGACGAGAACAAGTTTGTTGATAAATAATCACTTTGGGGTATGGAAAGGGTCGTGGGACGGGAAATTCTGACTGCAACTGGAAAAGTATGGTGAAAACTAAATTAATAGTAATCTATTTTATAAACTTTGTCGCATAAATGGTCCTGTAATAGTTTCCGTGTTTTCTGTTTGTAATAAGAATAAATCCCTTTTTTCATACACATACCTTGTATCCTCGATGATAAAATCGTTAGACTGAACATGGTACAAATAATTCTTATTTTCAGTGTTTTTTTCAGTACAGAACGTCCATTTATCCTAATACTATATAAAAGGTACCACTACAAAGAAAGACGTATAGAGGACTTTAGCATCGCATCTATCATGGATACAGGGCTAGGATAAAGAAAGGTGGAATCCGGTGCTGCCAAAGGTTCTTGGGTTCAAAGATTTTGCCAGAACTTTTTTCTCGAAGACACCAAATAGTTCATAGAGCATTTCAGGTGGCCATAACCAAGAAAAGAATTTGAGGGGAATTTTTGTCATATGAAAAACGAAAGCTCCATTGAAAATTTTGTTTCCGTTCAGGGCCTATCGTAGAAACATGTATTTATCGGAAATGAATCAGTTGTGTGAAAAATATATGAAACTACCCCGAATTTCTGATTTTGCTATCATACATAAAAATGTTGACAGGTATGGGAATCCGCTGTAAAACAGAATACACGTCGGTCTACTTTTTAACTCGAAAGCCATGAAATGGCTGGAGAGTTGTTAAAATGACAAGAAAAAATCACGTGAGGCTTCAGGCCTATTAACAGCTTCCGATAAAATATAGTGGGCAAAGTTCTTTCAAAATCGTATACATTGTGTATTTAAGTTATATTTCATCATTTTCTGTAAACATAAAGTACAGAGAAATAGGGTTTGAGGCCCGAATTAATCAGTACAGAGATGGGATTTGGTGCTTTTATTGCAAAAAATATGGTGTTGTTATATTAAATTGAAAACAATATGCATGTTTATCAAATTACTCGTTTTTCTATATTGCGTCTCGGATTCACGCGCCTGCCGCGCAGTAATTTGGCAAAGATGAAAATAACATTTGTCTACCTGTGACATCTGTATTGCATATATTAATAGCAATGAAATCGTCATGCATACGAAATCACACAATCCGATTATTTTCACGTATTACGGAATAACTTAATACATGCAGACGTATTCAGCAGTTCTTTGGATGTCTTCGAAGTTTTGCCATGTGTAGATTTTCAGGGCTTTCGAGTTTCAGCTTCACCGGAGCTTTGATTCGTCAACTCTTTTGTTTCTATCAAATTGTACAGATGTTTTTACTCAAATTTATTGAACAGGTTGGGCGTGGCTTAATTTTCTCTGTCTTTTAGGTATAAAGCGAATTAATTCCAATATAACTGACCCCTCACCAGTCACGTATATATAATATATATCTTTATTCTCATAAACCATTGTAATTACATAGGTACAGAGATTATGATAAATATAATAAAATATAAATGAATAATAATATGTATAACAAAACAAAAAACATTACATTTTAAAACAGAGCACGTGATACAGGTGGCGAATTAATGGTAAATGAATAGGAAATAGTAACAGTGTGTGTCCAACCAATGAAAAAGCCAATAAGGTCTATTTGTTACTCAGAATTAGCATAGAGCTATTTATTTTTCTGATAAACATTCAAAGTTTTCTTAATTTTGAAACTATACTGCAAGACATGATTTCTTTAAATTTTAATACATTTACTCTTGTTCTTGAAATTTTATCAATATATAATTTTCTAAAGTCTTTTAAGAATTCACATTGTAGGATAACGTGAAATTAATCTCTTATTTCATATGAATTGCATAATTGACAATATCTGTTCTCCCTAGAAATGTTATTCCACCTTCCTGTTTCTATAGGTAACCTTGTATTAGTTGTTCTAAACTTGCAAAAAGTAAACATATCTCTGGTGTCCAAAATATTTAAATAGGTTTCGAACTCGAATTTTTCCTTAAAAAGTCTATAACTTAATGCTTTTGGTGAAGTTTCGAGGTCACTTCTCCATTCCTGTAGGAATAGGAATTAGTCTTTAAGACGTAATTTCACACTTGAAACTATCCACTTAGTATTGAGATTTTCATTTTGAAACGTCCAAATGTTTGACATGCCACAATCATTTAGAATAACACTGACACATTTTATCCATGGAAAACAGTAAATAAGGAATATAATAATTTATAAGATATTGATGAAAGCTTTGTTGATTTCTCTGTTACTAGTTTACACCAATAAGAAATAACTCTAGCTTTGATATCTGTTATGAGAGGAACACAACCAAGTTCACCGTAAATCATAAAATTAGGGGTGCTATGTTTCAAGTGAAGAATAAGTTTTAAGATGTATTTTTTCTATACAATAATTGTCACCGAAACCCCAAACTTCACATCCATAAAGAAGAATGGGTTTAACAATTTTATCAAATAAATCTAACAAACATTCAATCGACAGGTTTTGTATTTTCCTCCTCCGAATAACTTCATACATAGCTTTCGTAGCTTTTTCAATATTTTTCAATTTTGCTGATTTAAAGTTTCCATTTTTGGAAAACATAACACCTAAGTAATTAAATTCAGTTACAGTTTCGATTTTTATTCCATTAAAGAAGAAATCTGCGTTGTCGGGCCTTCTTTTTGTTGAAAAGGTCAGAACTTTTGTTTTTTCTACGTTAACTTTTAACTTCCAAATTTTACTATATTCAGAAAACTCATGCAATAGATTTTGCAGACCACTTTGCAGACCACTTGCAGACATCAGGACAGTGTCGTCAGCATAGAGTAGAACAAAAGGTTTTAAACACATGTCTAATTCATTCTCCAGTTCCGATGATAGACCCTCTAAACCTAAAATATTTTTGTCCTCCATAAAGCTTTCAAGATCATTTAAGAATACTGCAAATAAAAACCGAGATAAATTCTCCCCCTTGCCGTACACCTACTTCAAAAGGAAAATATTTGGATTTGTTATTATTATACATGATACACGACTTAATCCTATTATATTAATGATAGTGTACATTTTACCATTTATTTTACTTAATAACTATTTGTTCCACAAAACTACTCTCCAAACAGTATCAAAAGCCTTCTCAAAATCTATGAAGGCACAATACATTTGTCTTTTTTTCTTTTTTAGAAATTCAAAAAAGGAAAAAATAAAAAATACATAGTCGAGAGTGGAATAACCAGCTCGAAATCCACATTGGCTTTCGGTTTATAATGCAAATCTTTCGGAGTAAGAGTTTAACCTTTCGTTCAAAATTGATGTAAACACCTTACCCAAACAACTTAGGTCAATTAACAAGAGTAATAGACATCTAATGCATGTAAATATGGACTATAGGACATTTTGTTTTTGAAGCGGACTTTATCGTGGCCAGTATCAAGTGAGCTCTATATTTCTTTTATCGGTAATTAACAAAATGATAAATAGACCTCTATAAAAAAAATCGACATTACTGACATTTCCATTTTTGTACTGTTAATCTATTGTTTATTGCATTAATTT
Source organism: Modiolus philippinarum (assembly GCA_002080025.1). Classification (NCBI taxonomy): domain Eukaryota; kingdom Metazoa; phylum Mollusca; class Bivalvia; order Mytilida; family Modiolidae; genus Modiolus; species Modiolus philippinarum. Next base: position 53,934 of record MJUU01037144.1, on the reverse strand, counting down.
TTATGCATTCTTCATTCAACGTATTACGCGTGTAAACACGACAAATAGTGACAAAATATGACGCTTGTATAGCAACCCACACGTCAAGTCTTCCCATACTTGACCCCATTATTTCTTGATAGTGTCCAGTGTGGTGATACTGAAAGGACCATGCAGTCTTTGTAGATCAAAGGAAATTCATACAATTGACCGATAAAGGATAACAAAATGTGTTGCACAATTATTAAGGCATTGCATAAATCATGTTTGTTACTCTTTTAGCGTCCTGTATAGTTCTATGATATAAGCCTTCGTAGGTTCATATCGCTTATATTTAACGTTTTCATCGGACTTTTGCTTTTTTTTTTCTCAGAAAAAATGCAAGAGTCTGATGACATTGTTCGGCAGTTTAAAAAAAGGAAAATTCCGAGAAAAAGTCTCATAAAAATTTAGTTTCTTGATATTAGGGTTATTGGATGTGGTTTGTTTCCATTGATTTATTCACTTTTTTACTTTTGGGGGCCAATTAGGGCTTGCTATATGATGTGAGGTTCCTCACTATATTGAAGACCGTACGGTGACCTTAAATGCTTTGTTTTTGGTAGTTTTAACCTGGAGATTGTATGTTGTCTCCTTGACATTTAACATATTTCCTTTCTTTTTCACAAGGAGTATCAAAGCATCACGTATACAACTTCCAAGTCAATTTTTGACAGTCAAATCGACGCTTTATACCCTCGATCGTGTATTCAAATAATACTCTTTTTTATTTAGCTCAGCTGACTCAAAGGGTCAGTGTGAGATATTACACGTTGAATGTAAATAACATGAACATACAAAGGCTTTTATTAAATGATAGACGGATGATTTTTTTGGGGGGGATTTGTAAGAACTGCATTTCTGTACTTGTCCTCAGACGGTAAGTAAAGATAAAAAAAAAAATTCTAACATTGCTTAACGGTATATAATACATTATTATATATTCAGAAAAAAAGTCATATCTGTATTTTTTTTAGTTTCATTGTAGAAAATGGTTTATTTCAGTTGTAATGGCTATCAAACTACTCGTGCTCATTTAAAACTTTTAAATTCCCTTTATATGTTTTGCTGGTAAATATGGATGGTGCACTCTTCTTGTATTTGATGGAATCCCTTTTTAATATAACTCTGTTCAATGATTTTTTGCAAACCTTGTCGAAATGTTCATCTGTTTTTGTTCGTATCCGATGTCACACACACGAATGTTATTAACAATGCGCAATTCGATTTGATGTTTGTAATGAAACGTTGTCTCTGATTGGTCAAGTCAAATACCCTAGTAGACCTCATGCGAGGTTTACTCACTCTGAGGTACAAGCAAGGAAATGCTGTCTTGACCAATCAGCAAAAAGCAAAATTCCTTATCATTTAATAAAGCATTAATTTACTTTTGATTTCGGTCTACTCATGACTATACGGACCTGGTCAAGGATTAGTTAACCTTGGCCGTTTGCCTCGGTCAACCAATCTTGACCAGGTCCGTATATTTATGAGTAGACCTCATTAAAAGTCAATAATTGTATAATATTATCGTGTAACTTTTAATCTTTTGAAAACGAAGATTATGGAAATAACTATTACATTTGTTTTAATAAAGAAACATTTGAGTATCAAAGCATCACGTATACAACTTCCAAGTCAATTTTTGACAGTCAAATCGACGCTTTATACCCTCGATCGTGTATTCAAATAATACTCTTTTTTATTTAGCTCAGCTGACTCAAAGGGTCAGTGTGAGATATTATCATCACTTGGCGTCCGTTAAACTAACTTTTCATCTTCTACTCTGAAACCAATGAAGCAAATTCAATCAAACTTTACAAGAATGATGTATGGAAAGTCCTTTGCAGAGATTGTTCATTTCATTCCGACCCAAAAAAAAACATTGCCCCAAGCGCGGGACTTAGGTTTAACATTGGACCCTATTGGAAAAATCACATTTTCATCTTCTCCTCTGAAACGGCTGAAACAAATTCAACAAACTTTACAGGAATGATGTACTAAAGTTCCTTAACAAAGATTGCTCATTTCGTTTCGATCCGATAAAAAACATGGCCACCAGCACGGAACATAGTTTAACATTGGACCCTATAAGAAAATCACATTTTCATCTTCTCCTCTGAAATCACTGAAGCAAATTCAACCAAACTTTAAAGAAGTGATGTACTTAAGGTTTTTAACAAAGATTGTTCATTTCGTTTCGATCCGATAAAAAAACATGATCGCCAGCACGAAACTTATGTTTAACATCGGATCCATGGGCAAAATAACATTTTCATCTTCCCCTCTTATATCACAGAAGCAAATTCAGCCAAACTTTTCAAGAATGATGTACGGAAGGTTCTTTACAAAAATTGCTGATTTCATTTCGATCCTACAACATTCAGAACATAGTTTAACATCGGAGCCCGGTATTAGAAACCATCTCTTGAACATCATCTTCTCTGAAACTATTCTAGCAAATTTAACTAAATGACTATTGTATAGATGGCCCTTTGCAAAAATTACTCATTTCAATAGGATCAGACAAAAATGGGTGCCAATGGAGAACATAGCTAAACATTGGAATGTCATAGAATTATTTTGTCAAGTGAGCGATACAGCCTCTAGTTTTCAGTTTTTGCAGTTTTTTTTTCATTTGTACAATACTAGCCTATAAAAATATATATCAAAGTCAACTCTAGACCTTAAACAATGCATTATTTTATTCTACGTCAATTGATGTTTTGGAACCGTGGTCATTGTATGGATATATATATTGATGCATTAAAAATGTTTTTTTCTGTAGAACTGAGTATTGGACGTGTTGTATTAAGATACTGAATCAGCCCAATGATTTGACACCCCTTATTATCAAACCTGACGTTGAATCCATATGTTTTACATGTAATATGGCCATTTCAGCCGGGGTATGATTACAACTCCCAATTGAAAGTGTGACGAAAAAGGAGAGGTAAACGAACGAGAGGGAGAACTTTGTGACGTAGGCGACCAACAAGACAAATGTTGACAATTGTAATAGTTAATGAGTGTATTTATGTTGTTATAACTTGTCTCTTGACATATACATCCATTAGACGACAAACACTTAAGTTCAGGCCGTTTTCTCTTCAGTAGCTCCCAGTAGCGTGATCTTGTAACAGGGAGCTTCTGGTCACATGAAATAAATATATGGATCCTCTATGTAGTCTGGCAATTTCTAGTATTTTTAGCAATAAAGAAAGTCAATGTGTGAATAATCCTTGTATTATAGAATTCAAAATAGGTATGACACAGTTTACAAAGTAAATCCAACAGTATACACGAAATATGAAAAGCTTTTCGATGTTACATGAAAGGAGTATGCCTATAATTCTTATGTGTGTCCCGATACAAAAGTAACAGGTCTATTTATACCAATTCTTGGGGAAATTACTTAAAATCTGACGAAATACCTTTCTGATGAAACACAACAGATGAAATACTATATGGATCCCAGACTTCCGCTAGGATCCCAGGGTCCCAAAGGACCCATTATGGGATACCACTGCTTAGAGTCGGGGATACCAGTTTTTAGGGATCCAGTGTGCCTAGAGAACCCACATGGGTACCAATATAAGGACCCATGAGGATTCTTTATGGACTCTGGATTAATACGGTTGTAAGAAATTGAAGATACATGCATCAGAAATTAACTGCAAAGGCCCGGGATACCAATTAAGGATCCCCAGGTCAATGACTCAACCGTTTACCTAATTTCATAGGTTCACAACACATATGGCACTAACCATAAATCACATTCATGACCCAAATAATAAGATGATGAAATAGTGGAAATTTGCTGTTACAGCAAGTTTATGAATTATAAAAATATAACTGATGTAAAATGAATACACTGTTTGACCCTGAGTGGCTGAGTATTATTAAATATTCCTGACTAGAAAAAAAAGGGGGGGTAACAAAATCACTACACAGCCCCCTACTTAGCTCTGAACTTCCACTGTTCAGAAAATGAACGATACATGTAAAAATGTCATAAAATTAGTATGAAAATGGGTGAATTTTGATGATAAAAAAACTAGTATAAAAATTGAGCATTAAAATTCTGTAAAAACTTGAACACATTTTTGGCACAACACATGTAAAAAAATTTGTCGGTCTAGTAACAACTTTCATTGACTCGACTCAAAAAAAAATTGTACAAAAAAAATTAATAATAATAAAAAAAACGCAACAATGTGACGGATTCACTGATCATACATGTAAGGACAAACTCTGCGTCCATTAACAATAAAGAAAAAAAAATATGGCACTTCGGTGAATAACGCAACAATTTTTCTGTAATTTATATAAAATTGGATCCCGCAATTGGTTCCGATATATATAAAACAACAAAATATGGGACCTAAACAGAGCATAATTTGGTTGGTGATTTTGGGATACCAAAAAGGATCCTAAATCAATATTTAGAACTCTGATCATTAAAACTTTGGAAATCGAGATTAAAATTAATGCTCTATGGTAAAATTGGTTAGTAAAATTTGTTTTTGCCCCCAAAATTACGTTTATTTTACATACCAACCAATGAATGTAAATAAATAAATTAACACATTAAATGAAAACAATGTTCAAAATTCACATAATGTTCACTTAGTCTCTGTCACAGGCGTCGACTTCTTCTACGGTAGTACGTTTTTTTGTTTCTTCCAAATGGGCCTCCACCTCTGAATACATGTGTCGGACAAAACGGTCCCACGGCATCTTCCTGCCATCAAAATTTGGGCTGTAGTCAAAGTGGTGTTCACGTACTGTTTGAACGTCACCTTGAGAGTTCTTTATCGTTTTCTTAATGAATGTTATTGAAATGATTTGAATGTCTTCTTGTGGAGGTTGTGGGGGTTCTTGTTTTGGTTTCCATGCATGATCACTGTTTTTCATCTCCACATCTTCATCACCAACCTCGTCGACGGATTTCCCGCGTTCTTTCTTCCCAAACTGTTTATTAGAACTTCTTTCTCCATCTGCCTCATCTTCACTATCGGAAACATACACATCGGATTCATTACTAATGTTAACTTTAATTTTTTCGTTGTCAACCTTAACTGACCTCACTCCCGGCGAATCAAGTCATCACTGCATGCGTATTCAAACATCACATCCTTAGTTTCAGTCCTAGCGGTGTGCTTATCTAGTCCGTGCGCCTTATGTAAATGATGCGCCAAGTGGTCTCTCCGAAAAAAATGCCTGGCACAATGGGTGCATCTTACTATCTTGGCATTCTGAGTATGAAAATTGTTCTCATGTCTCTTTAGATTCTTCCTGTTACTGAACATCTTATTACACACTCCACATTTGTGAGTCGCTTCGTTCGTACTTTGCATTTTCAAATTGCAGAAAACTTCCGATACAATGAAATCTTCGAAACGTTTTGGCAATTTCCTTGACCTTTTCTTAGGCGCTTCCGGATTGGGCAGATCGGGGCGTTCACTAATACTGGAACTAGGACGGATCAGAGGGTCCCGTAAATTTTCGTGAGGGTCCCAAGGTTCCTGATTGGACAAACTATCGTGACTTTCAGGAATGGGCGGGTCTAACCTCGTTTCATTCTGGTTTTCCCAGGTTCTGTCTAAGTCGTTGAACTCTATGTTGCACGGGTTTGCATCATCACTTGAAATAGGGCAGTCAATATCGTGGGAATTTTCTTCAAATTCTCTCGACTCAGCAGCCGGCTGAAACCAGTCGATGAACTTCTGTCCTAAATACGGCTTTATATTGTCACCGTGTACAATAACTGGAACAGAATTTTTGGCAAACTTAATTCTGAATAAAATGTCACTTAACTTTTCTACAATGACCCAGGGGCCAGTCCAATTTCGGGCAATTTTCGCTTTTCTTCCAGGAACATTTCGCTTTTGGTTTCTCCATACTAAATTCCCAACGTCATAGTTTCGCATTTTAACATTAACATCGTATGTTGATTTCTGTCTTTCAGCAGCACTCCCTAAATGCTCCCCTGCTAGGTCGTGAATCTCCTGAAGTTTCTCCCGCAACTCGATGACGTCATCGGTAGTAAAGCTACTTTCTTCTTCTGACTGGTCCTCGAAATCATTCGTTATAAAATCTAGTGGAAACTGCATTTCTTCACCATAAACCATTCTGTGTGGGGTCTGGCTAGTACTTTCGTGCGTCGTAGAGTTGTAGACCATAACAATTGAGTCCAAGTACTCATCCCAATCATGTTGATGGACCTTTATGTATTTCGACAATATGTCATTTATGGTTTTATTCATACGCTCCACCATACCATCGGACCTTGGGTGTAGTTGGGTTGTTCTAGTCTTTTTGATTTCCAAAAATTTGCACAGTTCTTGAAACAGTTGACTTTCAAATTGTCTCCCTTGATCAGAGTGGAGCTCCTTGGGACACCCGTAACGCTTTATCCATCCTCTAAATATTACATCTGCGATAGTTTTTGCTTGCATGTCTGGAATTGCGTAAGCTTCGGTCAGTTTGGTAAAATAGTCTCCCACAACTAATATATATCGATTCCCTTTGTCGCTGGTCGGGAAGGGTCCCGCTATGTCTGTAGCCACCCTTTCAAATGCGGCTCCCATAACGTAGGATTTCATCTTATGTCTCTTCTTAAATGGTGGATTCTTTTGCTCCCCACATATGTCACAGATCCTTACATAGTCTACTACGGTCCTCTGCATATTGCACCAAAAATATGGAGAAAATTTAGCATTTTCATAAGTCTTCTTGATTCCAAGATGACCCGCTGTTCGTGCATCATGTAAATAGTAAAATACGGCGTTTATCATGGAGCTAGGCAAACAAATTTTCCACCTGGGTTTTCTATAAGTATCTTCCCATTTCAGACATAGTACGTAGTTTTTTACTTCCAGAAGCTCCCAACTGTTGTTTTTCTCTTTCTTCTAGTTTCAATTTCAAAATTTTTCCTATAATTTTGTCATTAGACTGCTCTTGTCGAATTAAATCTAAATCATCTAGCTAAATGTTTGGTATCTATTTCTGTGTAGAGGGTTTCGGTCAATTCGATTTCCTCTCCCTTCTTTTCACACTAGCTCCTCCTGGAGCTACATCTTCTTTGGCATTACTCGGGGAGTCTACGGGACGCCTGGTCTCCTGGTCGGATTCGACATCTGAATCATCAGACAACATATCTATGGATATATCATGGCTCCCCTCTTTCATATTCTTTATTTCTGATCTCGTGGGTCCCTCGTAAGTGTACTCCCATGGCATTTCGCACTGTTTACAGATGTCGCCACTAGGTGTTACCAATCTTGACATTGCGTCTGCATTTCCATGTCTGTTTCCTGGTCGGTGTTGTATCTCAAAATGGAACTGACTGAGCTGCTGTATCCATCTGTGTATCTGACCATCTGGCTCCCGGAACTTTTGTAACCACGATAGGGACCCGTGATCTGTTCTGATAAGGAATTTTCGTCCAAGCAAATAATGTTTGAAATATTTGGTGAAATAGACGACTGCCAACATCTCCCTTCTGGTAACACAATAATTCCTCTCAGGTTTATCCAAACTTCGACTACCATAAGCTATTACTCTCTCTTTCCCATCTTGTTCTTGTGAAAGTACGCTACCAATTGCAAAGTTACTGGCATCTGTGTCTAAAATGAATTTGTTGCCATTTGCTCTAGGAAATGCTAATATGGGAGCAGTAACCAACCTCGTCTTCAGTTCCCTAAAACTGTTCTCACATTCTTCTGTCCAGATGAATTTGTGGTCTTTCTTGGTGAGATCAAACAGTGGTTTTGCTATCTTTGAAAATGACTGTACATATTTTCGATAAAAGGAGGCCAGGCCCAAGAAACTTCTGGTCTGTGTAACTGTCTTTGGTCGTTGCATGTTTTTAACAGCGGCGATCTTAGCTGGATCTGTTCTGGTTCCAGATTTGGAGACAATGTGTCCCAGGAAAGCGATCTCTTTTTGCATTAGATGGCACTTCTTAGGTTTAAGTTTCAAACCGGCTTTAGAAAGTCTATCCAACACCTTTTGTAGATTCTCCAGGTGATTAGAAAATGAGCTCCCATATACCACAATGTCATCCAGGTAAAGTACCGCTATCTCCCCAGAGTTCTTTCTATTATTCTTTCAAAGGTACTAGCAGCATTACATAAACCAAACGGCATCGTAGTGAACTGATATAGACCTCCTCTTGGCGTAGCAAAAGCAGTCTTGATTTTGTCCTCCTCAGCCATTGGAACCTGATGGTAGGCCATATCTAGGTCTAGTGATGAAAACCATTCTGCTCCTTCCAATGCGTCCAAATTTTCATCTATCCTCGTAAGGGGGTAAGCATCTTTCACCGTCTTTTCATTCAATTTACGATAGTCGATACACATTCTCCAGCTCCCATCCTTTTTTTGTACCATGACTGTCTGGGACGCCCAGGGACTGTTTGACTTTTCTATGAGTCCTTTTTGTTCTAACTGCTTTATCTCATCTTCTAATGCTTGACGCTTATATAATGGGATCCTCCTGGATGGCTCCCTAATAGGCTTCTCATCTTTAAGTTGTATCTTGTGGATCCCCATATTGGTTCTCCCGACTTCTCCTGGCCTGGCAAAACATCTATTATTTTTCTGTAAAAACTTCTTAAGCTCCAACTTCTGTCTTCCATCTAGATGTTCACACCCTTTCTCGTATACCAGTTCCATGTATTCCGGTAGGTCCACCTCATCATTGGCTACTTATACCTCTTCTACAGCTTTTTCTTCGGCTATAGTTTTGGTTAGATTAACTACAGGACCAATACGACACACAGGTGTAAAGATAGCCATATGAGTGTGCTTGTAAACTGTCACTTCCACTGGCCCAGGATTATACAGTCTAGTAAAAACAACTTCATTCGATGAGTCCACCAATGTCTTGGCCAAAGCAAGGCCGTGACGTTCTAGAAAAGTACGTTCGGGAGTCAGGATCCCATGAGTTTCTAGTTTCTTCTCCCTACTCCTCCAATCGGCAAGGCCCGATCTAATCACTGCTTCGTGCCCAACAGGCACAACAACTGTTTCTAAGGCAATCACACGTGCAGCCCATTTTTCTTTATCGGATCCCTGGGAAGGCACTCTGCTCCCCTTGATCACCAGGCTGGATTCATCGTGATCCCAATTACATCTATACGTTGATATAAAGTCTTCGCCAATTAGGTTATGGCGTACTCCACCAACAACAACCACATGAGGGTATACTTTATCACCAAAGGTAATATTCATCTCTGCCTGTCCATAGCATTTCAACTTTGTCCACTGGCAGTAATATAACGGCTGTCTACACTCTGTAGTACAGGCTTATCCACTATTAAGTCAAAGGCATCCTTGGTAACAAACGTGCTCCTGGCTCCCGTATCAATCTTCCATTCGATTGGGACCCCTTCTATTTGTCCGCGTACCATCATCCCGGATACACCTATCACTTTCTGTTGACGGACGTCTTCGTCCGCCCAGGGCAACCAGCAAGTACTTTCTCATTTATACTCCGTCTTTTCACCCGATTCACTGCTTGTACTTCCATGGTCACCCTCTTCTACTGGCTTCTTTCTCCTCCACTTCCTGTGGAATTTCATCTTTTCCACTATCACTCCTTCTTTCGGCCTATCTTGTGTGACCGATACCTGGCCTGCGGTATCGGTCAACATTAGTTTAACATCTTGTCTTCAGTAGCCATTCCTTGCCAGCCACCTGGATCTTCTTCTTTCACTTGGCCATATGGTATATGGTAACCTCTCCCACGCCCAATGCTTCGTCCATAGGGACGCTTTTGGGATCCATATCCGGCCCTCTGTGGGTAATTTCTGACGTGCGCACGTCTATCATAACTTCTTTTGCTGTCGGGACTCCATCTTGGGAGCTCCTCAGCGTTAGTAATCATATTGAGAGGGATATCTGCTACCTCATAAACATTTCTATTAGGAGGCTTCTCCTTTACTAATTCTTTTTCTCCTACCCTTAGACATTCTTCCTGCATTGCATTTACAACGGCCTGTTGTAAAGACTGGGGTCTCGTACGTTTCACCGCTAGTCTAAATTCATCTGATTGCCCACATTTGTCAAGGAAAGCTTTCGTGGCATTCTCTTCTACAATATCTGGGTTGTCTGGGTAGGCTCTTCTATACAAATCTTCTATAGCTTGCCCAAAGTCTCTTAGGGATTCACCGGGTTGTCGCTTCCTTAGTTTGGCATCGGCAATGTATCTCTCTTTCATAGCTGTGTGTCCAAACCTTTGTTGCATCTTTCCCTTAAGCCTGTCAAAATCTCTCTGGATTATTAATGGCAAACCATAGGCAAATGTTTCGGCTCGGCCGCGGAGGGTACTAAGAAGTACTCTCCTGGACTTCTCGGGACTCCATGAGTTTAATTCAGCTAAATTCTCGAAGTAACGAAGAAACTCGTTCCAGACGTCTGAATTATTCCCCGAAAATGCCCTCCGCACTGGGAACTCCTGTACATGATGAGTAGTAGGAAAGGGGGTGTCCTTCCGTTTTGGTTGACTAACATTATAGGCTTTTAACTCTGGCTTGACGAAATCTGCATCTTGGGATTCCTGACCACACATTACGGGTTCTGCTCCCAACTGGTTCCCATCCGGTAAACCTACGAGAGCAGTACCCAACTTAGGTGTCTGTTCCCGCAGATATGTTCCATCTTCCTGGACATCAGCATCATTCTCCTCAACCTCAGATTCGGCGTCCCAATCTTGAATTCGTCTACGAGTTGGGGGTTTCCTCTGCAGCTCACGTCTCCCAAAATTTCATAAGACTTTCAAGGTGGCGGTTAACATCATAACAGCGATCAATCCCAACAGGCCCTTCATCACATACTCCTGGGACAATCTGACAATCGGGTTATCAGGGAAATAGGTCCAGGTCGAACCAACACAAATACAGCTTACTGTCAGCACGCTAAACCAAATCATCCAAAAACGGCTCCATCCATTTCCACTTTCAGCGTCGAGCTCACTCATCTTAGGGATACGATTCGACATCCCGTTCTCTCTATTCACTGGTCCATGCGTATACATCATTCTGTTATGTAGGTCTCTCCCATTTCGAACAACCATCGGAGTCCTCAACGTGGACGAGCCACAGAAACCAGAATCTGAACTAAACAGTTCAGTTCTTGCATAGTTTGGTCTTACCTTGCTTGTCATACCAGTTGGCATAGAATTTCTCCTTTTAATCCTAGGAGTATCCATAATACACGATATTGAAACGAAAAATACGTATGGTGAAATTGTCAATGTCACACAGAAAATCCCACCGCTGCCACCAATGTGACGAAAAAGGAGAGGTAAACGAACGAGAGGGAGAACTTTGCGACGTAGGCGACCAACAAGACAAATGTTGACAATTGTAATAGTTAATGAGTGTATTTATGTTGTTATAACTTGTCTCTTGACATATACATCCATTAGACGACAAACACTAAAGTTCAGGCCGTTTTCTCTTCAGTAGCTTCCAGTAGCGTGATGTTGTAACAGGGAGCTTCTGGTCACATGAAATAAATATATGGATCCTCTATGTAGTCTGGCAATTTCTAGTATTTTTAGCAATAAATAAAGTCAATGTGTGAATAATCCTTGTATTATAGAATTCAAAATAGGTATGACACAGTTATCAAAGTAAATCCAACAGTATACATGAAATATGAATAGCGTTTCGATGTTACATAAAAGGAGTATGCCTATAATTCTTATGTGTGTCCCGATACAAAAGTAACAGGTCTATTTATACCAATTCTTGGGGAAATTACTTAAAATCTGACGAAATACTTTCTGACGAAATACCTTTCTGATGAAACACAACAGATGAAATACTATATGGATCCCAGACTTCCGCTAGGATCCCAGGGTCCCAAAGAACCCATTATGGGATACCACTGCTTAGAGTCGGGGATACCAGTTTTTAGGGATCCAGTGTGCCTAGAGAACCCACATGGGTACCAATATAAGGACCAATGAGGATTCTTTATGGACTCTGGATTAATACGGTTGTAAGAAATTGAAGATACATGCATCAGAAATTAACTGCAAAGGCCCGGGATACCAATTATGGATCCCCAGGTCAATGACTCAACCGTTTACCTAAATTCATAGGTTCACAACACATATGGCACTAACCATAAATCACATTCATGACCCAAATAATAAGATGATGAAATAGTGGAAATTTGCTGTTACAGCAAGTTTATGAATTATAAAAATATAACTGATGTAAAATGAATACACTGTTTAACCCTGAGTGGCTGAGTATTATTAAATATTACATATGGTATAAGTTCCTATTAATCTCATTGGCTAATACGCTCACGTGATTTTAAGAATATTCAGTATATTTCAGCGATGTTTCTAATTTTAGGTATATTGACGCCATGTTTCTTTTTATAAGTATATTGACGCTATGTTTCTATATTTAGTTTTATTGACGCTACATGTGTGGTTGAACTTTCAGACTATTGTTTTTCACTAAGAAAGGTGTTATGAAAAAATATTTTGATAAATATTGGGAAACGCTTTACACATTAACAGGAGTTTCCGCCGGGGAAATAAAAGGGGATATTAAAATGTTTTACAGAGCAACCACTGAAATCAATGAAATATATATTTAACAGTTGTCACATTCTTTATTGCACACTTCACGTAAACACGCTAATTAAAAGGCTTAGTTCTTGGTTTTTATTTCATTTGCAAATATAACAGAAATCTCGGCATTTATTTTTCATATGAGTACCCATGTAAACCATTCTAGATGATGGCAAATCCAGACCCGCCTTCAATTAAAGGTGTTATTTCTAATTAAATTTCGATGTATTGACAAAATTTTCCTCCATAAAAACGTAATGATATACTATAAAACTACATATGTAATATAAAAATGATGGACTTTGTACTCTGTCAATATGTTAAATATGGACCTGTTAGAAATATATTGACCTCGGACTTCGTCCTCGGTCAATATAAACCTAACAGGTCCATATATAACATATTGACCTCGTAAAAAGTCCATAATTGATAAATATTCCTGACTAGAAAAAAAAGGGGGGGTAACAATATTCACTACAAAAGTATATAAACAGATTGAGATAATATCAGCCCGATGTGTCAGGACAGGGCTGGAATGATAACCTTTTATATATATATATATATATATATATATATATATATATATATATATATTGTATGTATCAAAAGGGCGTGATTATACACAGGCCGGAAAGCTGCTAATTGTAACCGACCTTTCTATAATAATTTCGGTTTTAGTGATTTATATCACATTCTTTGCTTATTCGTTTAGTAGACTTTTCAGTTCAGTGCCAAATATTGTAAAGTAAGTGAGATCCGAACCGTCAGTCTTAAAACAAACAATCCAAAGACAATGCCAACGTCGGAAAAACACGGACCCAATAAAAAAACATGGGTGAGATTAGGAGCACCGGTAGAGTAAGCATCTCCTGCTTCTTATAAGACACCCGCCGTGCTGAACATGTAAACTCCGGTATTAAAGTCAAATCCGGTAGAGGAAAACAAACTTTAGTGGCAAAGACAAAGATCCGGTGTCATCTTGGAAACAGGTATCCCATAGCAGTCCACAAGATCGTGATGTCGACCGTAAAACTTCTGTAAGGATATGACTTCAAGTTATGAGTAGAATTTCCTAGCTTAAGTAGCCTATTTGATCCTATTTGTAAGCAACCGAGCTCTATCAAGGTAGTCACTGTATCGACCACAGGCCCTTGGGTAGCGAATGTAAAATGCTAAATTTTATATTATAAAGATGTAAAATTATATCTGTTAGGTGTCCTAAACATTCTCCCCTCTGAAATGAAGTAAAGCTTTTAATTAGATATTTTACGAAAGGATATGGAGTAAATGAACATGAGACCATAAAACAAATGTTAACTCCAACTGCAATAATTTTAGTGAGCTGTATGGCCATTTCGGAAATAAATTCCTCATCAGCAGCACTAGAACCAAAACAAAGGAAGTCCATACTTTCAAAAAATGTTTAAAATGCATAAAACCAAACGAAATCAGAATAATCAGTAATATCAAATGTAGCAAAGGACAAAATTACGATGGATGGAGTTAATCCTTAAGTTTTAGAATTTACATAAATTTAAATAATGGTAATTGAACAAAGTGTAGACATGAGATATTATCTCATGTACAAGTAGATATACGTATATAATAGTTAATACCATATGTACTGGTCTACATCCGGATGCTTCTATTGACTTATATGTATTTTTATTTATTAAAAGATTATATTGAACATATACATTGAAATGAACGACAATAATAGATAAAAACAGAGACCGATACAATGCAATCTGTTAAATGTGTGGTTGTCGGAGACGGGTAAGTATATTTGAATAGTAATTATATTTTTTTATCAAAAATATACCGTTGATTATGTTATTTGTCATAGCAGGACGGACATTGTATGGTTTTATATATGTGAAATATTTATATCCTATTTGTAATGATTTTTAAAATAAGAAGTATTTTTAAATACGAATATATAAGTGTATTGTCTGACCCACACCCATCCCCCCCCCCGTGATTGTCTGTTGTGTGTGTCAGGCAGTTATTTTGTTTTCCTGAACGCTGCATATAGCATAACGCTAACGTTTCTAAACAAGACGAAACACTCAAAGTGTACCCCACTCAACATGGTCATAAATTCCAAACTATATACTGTGGAAGTACTTTTATTCGTGAACATCAATTTTTGTGGTTTTCACAAAAATCACTAATTTGAGGGTACTTAATTTCGTGGTTTCAAATTTCATACGTTAAAACTCTATGGAAAATATGCATTTCGTTGGGAACTTAACTTCCTAGTTTAAGCGAGCCACGAAATCCACAAAAAATCCACAAAAATTGGCACCCAAACGAACAATAATACTTTCACAGCTCTATATCAGGGACTATATTACATTACATTATATACTCTACCTGACTATATTATAAAATTATATGTTCATTGGCTTGTTTTCAAGATATAAGCATTTAAGATTTTAGCGGGAAATGACATTTCTCTCTATTTTAAGGGGGTAGACCTGGGGAAGCCTAAAATTTCTACTCGTTTAATTTCCTTTATATTTTCTGTATTAAAACTACACATGTTCATGTCGACTTTCGGCAATTTTTAAGATTTTTTACCGTCCCGTTTTATGTCTAGTGGTCTTCATATTATTTGGTCCGTTCAGGACTTGATTGTGGTGTATAAGATTGGCTCTAATTAAATTTGTATTTGATTTAAAATTCTTTCAAACGCAAATTCTGTAGTTTAGACATGTGTGAAAGTAAGCATGAATAATGATAGTAAATTAAAGTAGTTTGAACTGAAATACATGGGTGTTCTGAATAATACAGGCTGAAATTCTTACTGTATTTTGATCACTTTTAAACACTTCTTGTACAAAATTCTGTCGTTTAATTTTCACCAAAAACTGAGAATAGGAAGAAAACTAGTACATGTAATATATATTAACATTTTAGAAAATCTACCGTCCCATTTTTTCTTAATTTAGATTAATTGCTGAATCTGTGCTATAAATTACCTCCCTTGGAAGAAATCCGACTTTTACACCTTTTCATTATCTTTGGACAGCATTGCAAAAACGTAGAGTAAAATGCACTCATTATAAATAATTGGATGTTGGTATGAACATATTTTATTAACTAAATCACATATAATAATATAATATTCAAATAGCACAATACACATTACAAAGACATTTTGACATAGTTAAAAGGAATCCGGAAACCGAAACCATAGCCAAAACTTTGATATAAATCCGATTCCGTTTGGATGTTGGGTATTTGTTTTCATGACAAAATTAATACTTATTTGCTCTGTGAAAAACTTTTTACAATTTTTAAATTTTGATTATACCTATTGTAATGATTCTATTTGTTTGTGTAAGTAATAAAAAAAACTGAAAAACAGAGTTATCTCCTCATACCACTGGTCTACCCCCCTTAATAGACTAAAATAGACTTTGCATTGAAAATGCACTTAAAAAAGTAGCATCTAGTAAAAATTTGCTTAATGTTGTTGGAAAGGATATACTTTTCAATAATAAAAGAAAAAAAGTGTCGATTTATGTGTAAAAAGTTTTCAAGCTTAACAGATGGTAAAAACCCAAAACAAAAAATCCAAAAGTTGAAGAGCGAACATCCTTAAATTAATGTTAGTTTCTTTACATGGTCTTTGCTGTGGTGCACGACTGACTTTTTTGTGTGTTTTTTTTTATTTTAGCATGCGAAAGGTCTGGTGGATCATAAGTTTTCTTATAACAGCATTGGTTTTACTCGCATCATTTTATCAAGGGACTAAATTATATAATAACTATTCGTCAATAAATAAGTTCCGCGAGTTTACTCACCATTATTTAGTTTTTCCTATTGAAGCATCTTTATCTCACTTCAACAGTTACTGGCAAAACTGGGAAAATCAACAGATGTCATCGCATCCGTCTCTGCCTCGAGCGATTAGTAGTGAACAGAATCGAGTTTTTATCAGTCTTATGAATGATACTGACCAAATGATGAGAGAGAACAACATTACATACGTGCTTTCTTATGGCACTCTGCTTGGTTCTTATATCTCACATAATATTCTGCCGTGGGATGATGATATGGATGTGTTTGTCAGATATAGTGATAAACAGAAGCTGCTAGATATTGTAAACAATAGATCGGTATATCCGCTTTTGGAAGCACATATACATCATAAATCATATTATGATAAAATGAAGATTTATTACAAAAATAGTCCACATGCAGGGAAATATATCTGGAAATGGCCATTCATTGACATTCGGTATTTTAAAGACGATAGTACAAAAGTTAAAATTCTAGTGGGTAACCATTTTTGGCAAGGAATCACAATTCCTTTGAATGACTTTTTTCCTTTGCATCTTCGTCCATTTGGTGGATTATGGCTGCCAGTGCTGAGGAAACCCGTCTTGTTCTTTAAAAAGAGATATGCTAAAACGTTTACCTGTGGCTCAAGTTCGTGGAATCACCAGAAAGAAAAATCCCAAAAAGAAATCGTTGCAAAATGTAACAGATTACTAGCACATTATCCTACTGTGAAGAGAATACCATATAATGATGGTGTATTAGAGACCCTTCATATTAACGGTACAAACCTATACACGGTATATATAAATGAATCATCTTATGACCTGTCGTACGGTTCTTTTGAAATCAACTAATCATCTATACTACAAAAATAATGAGACATTTTTTGTTAGTTGGATTGCAACCTAAGCAACAAATGCTACGACAAAGCTATGAAATGGTTGTGTCATTCGAATATTTGATTTGCGCATATGCTTTTGTGTCTGCACTTTGCTAATTAATCTAGTTAATGATTCCGGAATTGCGGTTACCGACATCGTTCCAAAAGTAAACAATATTAGGTTCCACTAAAGCGATATGGCGGTGACAATAATATAGACTTAACAGTAACAATGAGTAATAAAACAAGCACAAAAAGCTACAAAACGAAGAAGACTTAAATATTTTTTAAAGGTTTGATAAATATGATTTATCAGAAGAAATATTTAATCAGATCTAAATTCTACCTTGGTCACAAGGCCAATAAGTGGCAATTTTTAATAACCAAAATATAACCGCAATAGTAACCGTCAGATCAGTAACGTTGTCAGTATGAGAGGATATGATCTGTATACTGTAGTGGAAATTGCATATGAATAGATTGCAAAATTACATAAATTACACAAAATATGAAAGAGAAATGGGGTAAATGTCAAGGAGACAACATCCCATATCCAGGTTAAAACGACCCAAAACAAGCATCTAGGGATCGATCGCCGTTCGGTCTTCAACACAGTGAGGAACCTCACACCATACAGCAAGCCCTGAATGGCCCAAAAATGTAAGAAAAAAAGTGAATAATCAATGGAAACAAACCACATCCAATAACCAGAATATCAAGAAACTAAAATTTACTTTTCACCTTTTCAAAGTAAATGAATAGGGTTGATTTAAATTCTGCTATCCGCACATCGGGGTACCAATATTATCCGCACATCAGGGTACCAATTTATATGTTAAGTGCACCCCACATGCACACACACAACAAAAGTGTACAAACTCAAGAATACAGTCTGATCATGGGCTCACGAAAGTGGGAGCATTGGGAGCAGGTGTAACCTTTTAGGGAACTTTGGGTTTCTGTTTTTTATGAACTCGATAATATAAAAACTCCTTCACTGAAAAACTGACATCTTTATTTCTCTACGTGCACGAGAAAAAGCTATTAATATACAAAAACAATTTCGGACAAATATGAACAATTTCCGGATTTCCGGATTGTAAACCAGAATTCTACTAATGTATATAATATCCCCCCGCTCAAAGAAAAATACAGATTTTTCATTAAAGTAGAATTCTTTGATCAAAAATGAATATAACTATACAATTATTACAAAGAGATGTTCAATTACGTATCACTATATAATGGTTCATGATAAATAGAAAAACACAATGCAATAGTTCTAAGCAAAAGGAAAATAAAACACTGTTCAAAATTGTCTAACTTTCCGAAATCAACAATTTCTATCATCAAATTCACACTTATCATTTCATACTAGGTACATCTCATAAAAGCTTACATTTTGCTCAATATGTACTTTTTTGATGTTCAAACTGGAGTACATTCTTAAACGTAAAATCTTTCAGTGTTCATATATAAAATGGCAGATTAAAACATGAGATGTAGTTCAGCAGAGCCCTAACTCTTATAGAAAAATTGTACTGGGTGTCGTATAGAAGGCTAAATTTCCTGCCCCTACCCATTTCTCCCCTTTTCCAGTGGCAATCAAAAGTCGTTGCCCCGCTTGTCCCTTCCACCTTTATTTCTTTCTTCTTTTACTTGCAATTTGTTTTGAATTGATTAACTTGTTCTCGTCCTAATATAGCTGAAATATTGCTCATTGGACGTTAAACTCTAACTAATCAATCAATGTAAACGTACACCAAATACATAATAATCATGAGTTATGTAGACGTTCCAGAAAAAATAATAATACTATTTCACGCACTATCGTTGGCCTTTCACTATCTGACGCGCTATCTCACATAAAAAAATAAAATAAGCCTGAGACTGGTAACAAATGAATATCAGCAGAAAGCGACATCTACAGGGGTTTATTTCTGAACTAACTCAACACCACAGAACACAGATTTCACCACTCATGTTTATGTCTAA
This sequence comes from Modiolus philippinarum, assembly GCA_002080025.1. Classification (NCBI taxonomy): domain Eukaryota; kingdom Metazoa; phylum Mollusca; class Bivalvia; order Mytilida; family Modiolidae; genus Modiolus; species Modiolus philippinarum. The sequence goes on along the minus strand of MJUU01037144.1, from coordinate 34,646 downwards.
TACACACATGCTCTTGGTCTGATGCAACTCCAAATTTTAGTACCTAATAAAGAGTAATTCTATTACTCATCATAACATCATGTCTCAAAAACATGTCGACTTCTCACATGTGTCCTCAGTTTTCCCTGGACATTTTCATTTACAAGTATCTTACTATTTATAAAAAAAATCAAATCGTGCACATTCAAAAAATGAAATACCATCGCAAACATATTGATGAAGAAAAATAAACAATGCATAATCATTGCAATAAATTTGAATTTCACGAGAAAGATCTCGCTGAAATTTTCTGATTTCATTTTCATTTTATAGAAATGTCTTATATAATAAGTCGTGAAAATACATACACATAAAAAAATGTCAAAACTAAAAGCTCCCTGCGTGAAATTTACATATGTTGATTACCAACTAAAAAAAAATTGTCACATACACTTAAATTGTCTACAATATGAATCAGCAGAAAAAAAATGAGTGTCTTTCAGTTCTTATAGTATACTGGTCAATATTTTTTT
>MJUU01037144.1:22557-33820 GCA_002080025.1 Modiolus philippinarum | reverse complement strand
TCTTCTCATGAGAAAGATCTCACGAAATGTATTCATTGAAACTAAAGGTATATCAGACATTTCTTCTCATGAGAAAGATCTCACACAATGTATCGATTAAAACGAAAGCTATATAAGACATTTTATTTCTTCTCATGAGAAAGATCTCATGAAATTTGTATTCTGCTGTGAGTTTAAATTTCAAATAATATGAGGTGGCGGTCTAGCTTCTATTAACGCCTTAGCTTTCTCATCAAGTTGATTTTCGTGAATCCAGCTTGCATTTTGCGCTGGTTCACCAGAAAAATGTACTAAGTAGGTCCATTGTCCATTTCTTAATCTTTTAGCAAGGACCCGTTTCACTTTAGACACTTTATTATCGGTATTTGAAATATCACCATGATCTGTAAATGAACTGTCCCTAAATCGTGCAGGTTTGCGTTTAACTCGCGACGAACGTCTGGGAACAGCATTTTCAACTGTTGTATCTTTTTCATAGGCACTGTTGTTGTCGCTCATACTAACAGTACTTTGTGATAAATTTTCATGTTCAGCTTCGCTTTGTTCGTGTAAATCAGGCGATGATTCTGAACTGTCTGATATATATTTTGTCGTGACTGTGTCTATAAAATAATTTTTCGGGTTGGGTATTCTCACAAAAGCGAATTTAAGTCTATTTATGTGAACTGGACGTGGCAAACATTTCTGTGTTTCCGTATCCTTTAATGTAAACAAATGAGGACTATTCACTTTGTCTATTACATAAGGTCCAGCATAACGAAATCGAAATTTCTGTCCCTGTCCCGTTGGCTCTTTATACAAATATACAAAGTCCCCTTTAGTATTAGATAAAGATTTCTTGCCAGAATCAGCACGTTCCAACATTTTTGCTTGTGAAATTTGAAAATTTTGTTCAACTTGATTACGAATAATTTTGATTTTGTGGAAGTGTTGCTGGTGGACTTTGTGTGATGTGTTGGTCGCTTACCTGTGGTGTCAAGACAGGGGGTGACAATGAATAACTTTCGTCGTTCAAATCAAATGTTCTATGAAATAAAGTTGAACTTAAGTGACTGGATGCTTGCGGTAGAACAGAAATATCAAATTGATTACTAGCGTCCAGATAATTATCTGCTTGATCCGAATCACTTTCTGATGAGTCGGTTCCTGAATCTGTCATAGTTTTTCAAATCAAGTTTACCCGAAATGTTTTTCTCATGTCGGCACATGTATAGTGATAAAGATCTCACGTATACTATAACAACACACCTCTGAATCTAAATACAAAATAAATTTTATGAGGAAGACCTCACATTCTGTCCCAAATTAAAATGAAAAACAAACGCAGAACAAAATTCGCTCCATAGGTTTATTGTAATGAGGAAGACCTCACTTACAAAAATAATTAAAAAAAATACAATAAAAACTGGAATTCGTCAAGCTAAGTCATAACTCGGATCAATTACCTTGTATGCCAACAATCCTTGAACACAAGGATTGTTAACAATCCTTGGATAAAAATTTTATCCAAGGATTCTATCCAAGGATTGTCCAAGGATTGTTCTATATATTTCTATGAATTGCATTATAGTGATGATTTAATACTTCATAAAATGTTAAAGGGAAAAGTTCATTAATTTATTTTTTTTTACTTTTTTGAAATTATCTTAAGAAATTGTGAAAAATTAGAAAATTTTAGAATTATTCTTAGCTTGGGGTGTGTTTTTATATGAATTCTTTGAACTTTGATAATCAAATTATACCTGAAGCTTGGCATACATGTAGGTTTGAATAGGAAATATGAGCATATGTATCAATGTATGACATGATACATAGATTAAATATAAATTTTAGAACTGATAACATCAGCTTAGATTCTTTTTGAAATGATTTAGTAGTCCATAAAAAGGCTGTTGTGCATTACTGCAGTTAACTGATCCTTAAAAAGATTTAGACAGGTTATTGTTCTGCTATCTGCTGGCATATGTTGTTGAATGCATCTTCTGCAGTTTTCCCCATCGGCCCTGCCAAATTCTCTCATCAAGGTACATTGTACATTGGAATGCATTGCATTTGATGGTATGCCTTTCATAATTTTGTCTATGCCCAGTAAGACTCCAAGTTTTGAGTATGGATAATCTGTCTCTTGGTCTAAAAGTGTAGCAAATAAAATATGTTGACTTTTACTATATTCTTACTTACTATCCATGTGAAAATAGAGGGAATGTATTTATATATTACTGGAAATGAAATATTTGTTGTTTCAGCAGTCACCCAGTGTATTCATATTTATAGATCTTTAAACAACAAGTTATAAATTATCACACATAAAATAATAATTAATTTCATACCAAGACCCAAGCCGTCATAATCCCTAACAATCACAAACAATGGTATCCATATCTGCTATAAATAACAAAAAAATATCAATATATGTATAAAAACATTTATTTTGTCTCACAAAATCCCTTTTTCAATGATGAGAATGATTAATTATCAAATACATCTTCAGTCACTGAAAACAACAAAATTTTGAAAAAATCAACAATTCTTGGATAAAATTTTTATCCAAGGATTGTTAACAATCCTTGTGTTCAAGGATTGTTGGCATACAAGTTAATTGATCCATCTGCCGAGACACCGAAATTGTAAGAAATGTGAATGTTTCAAATCCCTGTTATGTTAGTCCCAGGCTACAGTGAACAGATGAACAAACAGAAAACAATGTGTTCGAGTTGGCTCAAATCTCAGTGACTGGCAAAATATCTACAAAGGGGTACCCCAAGGCTCTATATTGGGCCCAATTTTATTTAACATTTTCATAAATGACATATTTATGTTCACTACTGATAGCTCACTCTATAACTATGCAGATGACAATACACTATCCTATGCAAATACTGATATAAACAAGGTTATTTATACACTCGAAAAAGATAGTTTGGCTTTAATTGAATGGTTCGGTACAAATCAAATGAAAGCAAACCCTGAAAAATTTCAAGCTTTGGCAATTGGCAAAAAAACAATGAATAAAAACATTACTTTTGATCTTGCTGGTAACAAAATAAAATGTGAACAAGAAGTGAAACTTTTAGGCGTTACAATTGACTTTGAACTTAATTTTAACACACACATTTCAAATATCTGCAAAAAAGCATCTAGACAGTTAAATGTTCTAAAACGACTCGGAAACTACTTAAGTAAACTTGGAAAATTAACAATTTATCACTCGTTCATTATGTCAAATTTTAATTTTTGTTCATTATCATGGCACTTCTGTAGTGAGTCTAACACCAAAAAAATTGAAAAAATACAAGAAAGGGCCCTTAGATTTATTTATCAAGATTATAATATTTCATATGAAGATTTACTTATTAAGTCTAAAATGCCATCCCTTAAAGTGAGACGTCTTAGAACAATGGCAATAGAAGTTTTTAGAATTATAAATAATGAAAGCCCTGTGTACTTACAAGATTTAATTAATATAAAAAAATTAAAATATTCTTTCAGATATCAAAATTTAGCAGAAATTCCAACGGTTAGAACGACAAGGTATGGTTTAAAATCTTTTCGGTATTCTGCAGCAAAGCTTTGGAATGAGTTGCCAAACCACTTCAGAACAGAAACATCGTTTACTCAATTTAAAAGTTTAATAAACTCTTGGAATGGCAACTCATGCCAATTTAATGCTTGTGCTTAATTTTCAATATTTATTTACTTATTATTTTATTTTCTGTATGCCAAAATTAATTTTTAGTTGCTGTTTGCTTAGCTTAATTTTAGATGCTGTTTCTACTTTGCTCTATATTTAGTTTATTTAGTTTATTAGTTTAATATTTTTAGCTGCTACTGCTTGTGCTACTCATCTATAACTGTGCTTTTTTATTATATGTATCTGTGTGCTAATCTTAGTGCTGTACTTATCTTACTGTGCTTTTGTCATGTATAGTGTCTTATTGTAATGTGTATGTTATAATGTTGCATGATTGTGTGTAGTATGTGTACTGTATTAGTTTTATGTTTGTATACATGTATATGTCGGTTTTAAAAGCTCATTAGAGCTTATGTTTTGTATGTTATGTGACATGCCGACTCTAAATAAAGCTTTTTGATTTGATTTTGATTTTGATGACGCATACTTTGGGAAAGCCTCTTTAGCTGCGTCTACTGCTCTGTGTACATCTGTTTCGTCACTGTCTGGAATTTTCGCCCATACAGAACCTGTGGATGGGTCAAAGCTGTCAATGTGTGATTTTGCAGCTACAAACTCTCCGTTTATAAAGTTTTCGACTACCAGCATTTCTGACATACTGCTATTGACCTTCACATTAACCATAAACAAATTTTGATTGGCTAAAACCGGAGGTTGGGTTTTGTAGAGACTGGTTCCCCATTCCTCGTTGGAACCAGACGAGCCAGTTCGGCCTTGAACCTTATGTAAAAATCATATGAGGCATTTTAGGGAAAGTTGTGAATAAATATATAACTCGGAAAGAATGTTTCTCGATAAATTATGAAAATGACTATCTTAAACTACTCATTTTATCAACTACAAGAATTTCAAAACACGGAATTTCACCAAGTGATAAGCTTATCCGATTTTTTTTGTTGACAACCTAAATCGTCCCCATGGCCAAATATAAACTTATCACGTGGTAAAATTCAGTGGAAAATCCCCGACGAATGGAACTTTTGCTGTAAACAGCTGATGACAATAGTGACATTGTTTTCTTTTGCGTTTTAATGTTCGTCTGCCCAAAAGTATGGAAGAAAATGAAGTTGTTTTGAGAAAAGGAGATTACAAAACCCCTCCAAAACTAACTCTGAGTGTTGGTCTGAAACCCTTTGTGAAACCAGAACATCTGCACGCTCGACCAGGCGATTTGATAGAAATTGACCACACGATTTATGCAGATTGGGGATTGTATTTTGGAAAGGGAGATGTTGTATCTTTAGGTGGCGATCTTTTGACTGGAAGAACCACACATGCTGTCGTAGAAAAAAAGAAACTGACAGAGTTCCCTGAAAATGTGATGATGCGGGTGAACAATAAGAAAGTCCCTGCTAAAAATCGTGCACTTGTGTCATTAAAATCAAAAACAATAATTCAGAATGTTAGTAAGCTGATAGGAAAAACTGTTGAATACAACATTTTAACCAAAAATTCTGAACATTACGTAACAGACTGGAAGTACGGGCATAGTTGGAGTGATCAGGTAGGAAATTGTATTGCCCTTTAGCTCAGGTACCGGGTTGTATTGCTCCTATTACCTGTTCGCTCTGGGTTATTTCGCACCGAAAAGTGGGTCAATTTGCTCCGATAATAACAGGTAAGGCCAAATAAAAAAATAGGTGTGGTTCCGGTCACCCGACCGACCCTATTTTTTTCCTGCCGACCCTAGACTTTTTTTTCGCCCAAAAAGTTAAAAAAAAAAATAGAAATAAAATGACAGACCCTAGTTTTAATGGCCACTTTTGACTGACAAAGTTTAAGTAGAGATCAGCGGCAAGATTGTAGTTGTTTTGAAACTGTAAATAGGTATTATCATAGTTTATCAACTAGCAGAGTGTTTATTAACATTATCGGAACTTTTTTATGAAGTATTTGATGAGAAACGAGCTCAAGCGCCGCAAAAATTGAAGTTATTTCCCATCAGGAAGTTTTCGTGCAATCATAAATTCCGAACGAGTTCGGTGCGGACTGTCGTATCCGTATTTATTTCACATGTTATTAAATATTTAAGAGGCTTCAGAGCCTATTAAACTGTTGCAGGATAAATATAAAAGAGACTTAAACCTCTTCTTTTACATTTGTTGTGAATGATTCAATAAAATATTGTCAATGTCAATGTGATATAAAGAGCAGATTGTCAGCTATATCGACACTTTACCGATCACATGGTTTGTTGACATCCTCAAAAGTTATGGCGGCTAAAGAAATATTCGAGATTATGATATGAAAATATAAATTTGGTGGAAATACACCTTCTCTTTATAACTGTTAGGAATTTTCCACTTCATAACAACCTATAGTATTTATCAAGTCCCATAGTGTTAAGAACGATCGCCCGCTTGAACTGAGACTAAAAATCAATCATCTGGGAACTTGGACAAATCATAGGTTACAATGCATTTACATGTTAAGTATTATATATGATTTAAAAAATTTTTTTTTAAAAAATCCCCACCTTCCGACCATATTTTTTTCAAAGAAGTGACCGGAACCACACCTATTTTTTTATTTGGCCTAATATAATGCATAATTGGCTGTGGATGTTGGATTTGCATTTGAATGTAATTAATAAAAATAGTGAACGAAATTTCAAACCATACATTCTAATTAAATAATTAATGGAGTAAGTAAATAGTTTAAGACACAATCATTTAATATAACTAAGTAATGATTAAGGTAATCATTCTTTGATCCATTAGAATATAATTAAATAATCTAAACCTATATTGAAGATCTTATGGTGGCTTTGAGTTGTTATTACTCCCCTTTGGGTCGTTGTCTCTTTGACACATTCCGCATTTCCCTTCTTTTTTCTATGTGTATGTATCTTTATCTCTTAGTCCAGGTTCAGAACATATATAACAAAGTGAAAAAAAAAACAATGATATTTTTTTAATAATCTCGGAGTTTACTGTTCAGGAGTTCAATCCAATTAGACAAACTCATTTTATCATGCAAGTCAATGGCACATGTTTTTTCTCCATTCTGCTTAGTTCTTGGTCTCTGTCTCACTACAAATATCCCCAATTCTCTTATCCGGCGTGACATCACAAAGCTGAATTGACCAATCAGATCAGTCGATTTTAATCTTATACTCCTAATATGGGCAGTGACGTGATCGATGTTTTCTTATATAATCTATGTAAAAAATGGATATTTTAAATTGCAATATATTCAGTGTTATGATACATATGATTTTGAAATTTGGATATGATGTTTATATTGATGTTTTAAATGCATAATCCGAGTTTCATTAAAATATCTTGAAAAATGAATGAATAAATCAATGCTGAAGTTACTTAGATATATAGTGAAATGTGGCCATTTTCACCTCTTCCACAGGTAAAGTGTCTGGATGTCCAGATAAGAGAATGTTGCCTTACGGAGTGTATTAATTACCTGAAGTAAAACAATGTATGCATGGATCATACCGCCGTACATCTATGAATGTACTTCAACACCAATTTAATTATTTAAACTGTTGATGTTATGATATTCTTTGCATGTGTTTCAAAATTGTTGGAAAAAATACAGAAGAAAAAAATAATCAAATGCAACCGAAAACCATAAAATAAAACATCGAGGAGAGATTCCGGACCCATTTTCGGAATTCCAAAAACAGATTCTGATCAAATAAGTACAAGAAACAGTTTATTAAAATTATAAAAGTGGAGCGAAACGACCCAGGGCTAACGGGAATCAACGTGAACACAGGCGGGGCGAAAGGGAATAGGAGAGAAACAACCCAGGGTGCGAACGGGGTTCGGCGCGAAGCGACCCAGATTCTTTGCCTGATCATGATTAAAATTAATCAGCAGATTTTCATCCCGTCCGACCACAGAAAATTGACTCGTCCTAGAATTTTATTTTCAAACAAATCAGGTGTGTCTGAATTCCTATAAATATTGATTCCATCTACATGTATATCCAATTAGGTTTATATATACTGCATACTGTATAAATGCCATTTCCTGTAGACCAAGGATTTGTATAGAGAAGAATTTGCATCTCGTATTGTCTTGTAAGATCTGCTGTAGGAAGATTTTGTAATACTCGCCGTTATACTCGCCAAGTTCAGTCTGTGCCAAAAACTTTTTCATTCACTAGCCCGAAGGGGCTAGTAAGGTCCTGTGTTGTACTAGCCCGAACTCAATTTCACTAGCCCTTATAGAAGATTCTTTGTTAATAAGTTACAATTTTAACTAGCCCACCGGGCTAGTGACTTCAAATTTTTACTAGCCCGAGACTGATTTTACTAGTCTCGGGCGTAGGGCTAGTGGCTAAAGGCACAGACTGCAAGTTGATATACTCGCTTCAAAACATATCAGACATATATATTGTTTTAAAACTGACTTTTATACTAAACAATAATCACGAATGTGCACGTATCAAAACTTTATTTAAGAACAGCTGGTATGAATTATTTCATGAATTTTATTTTCCTATTGACAGTGTTACATGAATCATGATTTTGATCCTTGATGTTAATTATTTCTGATTATTTTTAAACCTCATAAATGTCATATTTCATGTGACAATTAACACAATTTGGCAGCAGGTGTATATCATGTACATGATAGGAGTACTATAAATACATATAAATAACTCATAATTTGTCATATTTAAAAAAAGGTGAAAGTCCTAAAAATAAATGTGTCAATTTGTGATTAACAGATATAAATAGATATTGTGTGGTCAAGCAAGGTAATGTCTCAAAAGGCATGTACATGTACGTACATGATCTCGGACATGATGTACTACTTTAACCATACTTGTGTAGGTAGTATGTTTTGTTGAAAATCACTGCTATCAAAAATATTATACATTTTGTATTTCCACAATTGGAGAGTTTTTTTATCTTTATTTATCTAAATATGTTTTGTCAACATTTGTTGAAAAATTACTGTCTGTGACAAAATTAAATTACATGTTGGGTGGATTCAAAATACATGTATGTGTCCCCACCTGACCTTCTTGATGGAGTCAAATGATGTGATGTTACTGATTTAGTGTTGTGGTTTTTATATCAATAACTGACAGTTTCTGTGTAAAAAGTTGACAAAATGCAACATTTTCATGATTGTATATGAATCTACACCTTGTTTAGTCTATTTCCTTTCATATTTGATGACAATGTGTGCGTTTTAACACAGAAGCTGATTAAAGATTAGACAGAATTATGTGTCGTTTACAAGGCTACTTTTATCATTCTATGTTTATCTTTTACTGATCTGACTTTTTATTTTTATACGACCGCAAAAATTTTGCGGTCGTATTATGTTATGGCGCAGTCGTCGGCGTCTGTGGCCAGCAAAACTTTGTTTCTAGTGGACAGATCATCATCAAATTTCAGTATGTAGTTTCTTGGCATAACAGCTATCCCAGGTTTTTATTTCGGGTTTATGGCCCCACCGGTTTCAGAAAAAGGGGCCAAAAAGGGGTAAAATTGGGTATTTTTGTGTCTGTGGACAGCATAACTTTGGTTCGAGTGAACAGATCATTTTCAAATTTTAGTNAATTGTAAAGTTACAGATAACCTAAAATTTTTATTTTTCATCGAATTTCGATGGGATTTTATTCTTTGATTCCTCTTTATGTAAGCTTTCAGTTATATGTTAGCGGATTTGGCGTAGCTCTTACGGTTTCCGAGCTATGAGGGGCCGAAGAGGGCCAAAATCGTAAATTTACAGATAACCTACAGATAACCTAAAAAATTCATTTTTCGATTGGATTTTTTTCTTTGGATTCTACTTGATGTAAGCTAAATTCAGTAGTATTTCAACGGATTTGATGTAGCTCTTGCTGTTCACGAGCTATGAGGGGCCGAAGGGGGCCAAAATCGTAAATTTACAGATTACCTTAAATTTTTATTTTTCATCGCATTTCGATGGGATTTTTTTCTTTTGATTCCTCTTGATATAAGCTTTCAGCATCATGTCAATGGATTGGGCCTAGCTCTTACCGTTTCTGAGCTATAGAGGGTCAAAGAGGAATCATAAGGAGTCATAAGGGCTAATTTTTATTTTCCCTAGTTTGTGTCCAGCTAATTACTTGGTCAATCTCCTTATTGCGTCCATCTAATTATTGTGTCAAGCTCTTTCCTATGTCCATACTCACTTTAAATTACACTTATTAAAATTTCAGTGGACGACATGCTGCGGTCGTATCATGCTGCGCTCGGCGTAGCCCTTTATTCCCATATGGTTTGGAATCTTAACTGTATAATTACCTATCAATTATAAATGCGCAAAGAGGGGAAATACATGCGCTAACCCCCATAAAGATTGGACCCTTGGGAAATTAATTCTGAATTATCTTTGAAATGGTTCATCAAAATCAATTAGACAGGCCATCATTAGATAAAGGTCAATTTGAACTACTTAATACATGTGTAATAATAGACTTAACTGTGACCAATAAGTAAGAATTTCAACAAAACTGAAAATAATGTAAAGAAGACTTCAATAACTGAATGAAGTTATCAACAGAGTAATGTCCCTTGATTAACAAAACAGTAATTCATATAGGTTATTGCTTCATAACTGGTATAAGTTATTAAAAAAAGTCATTAACTCATAGTAACTCATTTAAGTGATTTTGGTGATAACTTATTTAAGTTGCACCCCTGACTGACAAGTCGGGGGGGCATGTGTGTTTACCCTTGTCCGTCCATCCATCCTTCCGACCGTAATTCTGTCGGTCCCATCTATGATATGCTGTTATTCTACTTTGCATAGTGATTAGGCATGGATTGAAGATGTGCATATTGTAATGGTTTAGATTTTGGCCAAAATTTGTGATTTTGAGGGGTAGTTGAATTTGGCCATTTTATCGAAAGGTGTGTTCTGGAAATGCTGTTCCGGACAACACCACCCATAGTATTAAGGTCACATGTATATAAAGTGCTTAGAAATCGGATGTCCATGTATTATATCCAACTGCGGGGGCATTTCATGCGTCTTATAGACACAAACAAACAGAGTACATTGTAGCCAAATTTTATCCAAAACTGGAATATAAACACATGGGGAAAAACTTAGATGATGGCAGCGGGGGCATTTAGGCTCTCTAGTTTATATTGCTATGTCACAAAGCAATATAAAAAATGAAAATAAAAAGTCAGATCAGTAAAAGATACATGTAAACATAGGATGATAAAAGTACAGTACAGCCAGAGACTTACATATACCGTGATAAATCACTGTGATAGACGTATCACTCTGCTTAGTGAAATGTGTATAATTTATTTCCTGTTTGATCTATGTACTTGATTTCTTTTGCATTTAAAGTGATGCAATGTACCACTTGACATGCAAAAGAAAAAATAGAGCAGTGCTCAAGGTCCCCCGCCTTAGAGTTGTATGTTCCTTTTACCTGAAAAACGGTACAAGATGAAAAAAAATGTTTGGGAAGAGTTTTATTGCATTTTTCACGAGAAAGCACCTTTGACCCCAGTTATCTTGAAAACGGTAAGAGATACCAGAAATCTGTTGGCATATGTATGAAAGCATTCATTGAGAGGAATCTAATGGAAAAAATCCCATCGAAATC
>MJUU01037144.1:10088-22342 GCA_002080025.1 Modiolus philippinarum | reverse complement strand
CCCCCCCCCCCCCCCAACACCTTTGACCCCAATTATCTTGAAAACGGTAAGAGATACCAGAGAAATCTGTTGACATATGTATAAAAGCATTCATTGAGAGGAATCTAATGGAAAAAATCCCATCGAAATTGGATAAAAAATAAAAATTTCCCACATGGACCAAATTTGGGTGCAATAAATTCTATTTTTAGAAATTGTGACCTTGACCTTTGACCTACTGACCCCAAAATCAATAGGGTTCTTGCCCTTCCCTATTCCTTCCATCTGTATAAGTTCTGTTTCAATCGGGCAAGGGATACTCAAGTTATCATCTGGAAACGAAATCCAGAATGACGGAATGACGGAAAGGCGAATTCTATAGTCCCCCGCTTTCGCGAAAGGCAGGGGACAATTATGTGGATATATCAATCAGTCATTTGAAAATTTAGAGTAATATGTCTATCACAGTGATTTATCACGGTAAGTCTCTGACTGTACTGTAGCTTTGTAAACGACAGATTATTCAGTCTAATAAAAGATACAAAATGTATACATGTCACAAACACACAGTAGGGACAGATTTTTTGTATCGGTTCTATTTTCATACCTACATGTACCCCCAGAGGCTGTGTGTTAAATGTTAAAATTATACTATTAAAAAAAAACAATATTGCAGATCCTCAAAGTAAAAAGGTTGATACTAATCATGTTAATGTAAACGCGAGACAACTAAATATCATTTGAAATGTTCATGCAATTGTCAGAAAATTTTTTGGCTTGTACACAATAGGTACAGATGAAAAGGGGGTCCTCAACACGAAAGAACGTGCTTAAAAATTGCCGAAAACGAATCACAAGTGATACAAATGACCAATCACAAAACAAGGAATTGTTGCTTGTAGTTCATGTAGTTCACAGAAAACTTTATCCTATCTAAAGTTTTTTTTACCTGAAAGCTCTTAAAATCAATGAAAATCTATGAAATTTTGCTCTGTGATACTTTTTGGTACCGTTACAATTCTAATTGTAACTGAAGTCCTGATTTTTTATATGAAAAAGAACACGCACGAAGTATAAAATATTCAAAACGAATCAACAGCTCATAATATGGACAAAAACGAGGCACGTGGAATGGTGCCGACACGAAAACACGAGGAATCAAAACACGAAAACAAGAATTTATAAAACGCCAAAAACGTTGCACGCAAATAACCCTTCACCACCCTCTTAAAACATGGTAGATACATTGTATGATCATGTTTGAGCTATTGAGGTTGAACTATGTTTAAACTTGAACAAAGGGACCAGAAAAGGTGTTTGAGACATCCATGGTATTGGAGTCATTGTAGTTTGAGCCATTAAGTTCAACTGTACATACACGTATGTACATACATGTATGTTAACTTGTTTATACAAGTGAAATGTAACATTGTATAAATGTGTATAAATTTATATTTTATTTTTTAGACTAAAACAGCCCTACGAGCCATGACAATATTCTCAACACCACCTTCACCACAGGATGTAAAAAGTCCACAGGAGACATTTTCTGAAAGTATCAAAAGTATCTTACGAACTCAAACCTCTATAGAAGATCTCCAGTCATCTCCAACTGCAATATGAATTTGTGAAGTAGAAAGATTGATTTAGTTGTGCCTACATGTATGTCCAACTTCACTTGATCAATTATGTCCACAAAAACAGAAATTGAGGAATGTGAATGGTTATGTAGTATCAAGCATCAGCATAATATAAAGAAGTTTGTCTACCCAATAATAATTATAATGTTATTTAGATATTTTCTTAATTTTTGTCGATTTAGGTTTTGAATTTGATGTCGATTAAAGGGTTGAACTCTGCCACATTAATCAAGTCCAAGGCCTTAAAGATGGCGAATAATATCCAATTATATCAGCATGATCAGTGCTTTTTTATGCCCCCGCGATGAAAAGTCAGGGGCATATTGTTTTACCCTTGTCTGTCCGTCCATCCGTACGAATGCAAAACACAACTATTCATGTTTTTGAGAAAGTTTGCAAACAAATTCCAACTACCTCAAAGGAATCTAACTTACAATAAGTAAATGTGCACACACATATCTTTTGGAATATTCAAAATGGCCACGGTTGCCATGGAAACTGAAAAAAGGCGGGAAAATTCAAAGTGCCTCAAATTTGATGAAATGTTACAAAAAGAATGTCTAGCACCCATAGAAATGATTTTGGGTCTCAGAATTTTCAAAATGGCTGCTGTTGCCATGGAAACTGGAAAAAGATGGGAAAATTCAAAGTTCCTCAAAATGGATGAAACTTTACAAGAAAATTGCCTAGCACCCATAGAATTGATTTTTGGGCTCAGAACTTCCCTTTTATATATTTTGGAAAAAGAGAAGGCATATCATTGTGTCCATACTTGTACTGTGTCAACACCTGTATTGTGTCAATGCACAATTAAATATGCACTTGCCATATTGATTCAGGGTTCAATGAGCGGGGACATAATTGGCTGCCATTCGGCAAAAGCTCTAGTCAATGTAATTTTTTAAAGCTTGTATTCAATACAGTAGCTGTAAACACAAAAAGTACCAGTAAAATTTTGTCAAATGTGTATATGTTGTATACAAAGTGTCAAGAATTAGATAAGTTAAAAACAAGATTCCATTTCTTTGTAGCCAATGATCATGAGACAATGTAGAGTTACTTCCCTTCCATACAAAATGGACATTAAATGTTCTATGATATTATACTGGCATATCATTTCATTCTTATATTTTAATAATTAAATCATTTCACATTTTTTGCAAGTATGACATGATATCTAACAAACCATGAATGGTGCTTTCATCATGATCATGTATCATAAAAAAAATCCAATACTTTGGTGCCTAACAAGCATATATTTCATTTCATTATAACCCATTTCTGAAAATATGTGGTCAAAACATTCATCATTTATATATAATTACATTTCATGAATATTCATTTGAATTCCGTCAGTTTGATCTAGTTGAACATCGATCACGTGGCATATCAATGTAAAGTTGCAATTCCCATGAAACACATTTGACCACGTGTTCACGTGGCGGATGGATTTGTAAAATAGAATCCCAATGTACATGATGTACTTCCCTGTAAATGAAGTTGCTTTTTATATTTCGGGTTTAAAATGTAATTATAAAAATTGAATGCATTATTTTGAAGTTTCATAGGGACTATGAAAGAGTTGACCGGGTGCACATTTTCAACATGAAGCGCTACCGCGCTTCAAATGTGCTTCGGTCAACCCATTCATATCCCAATGAAACTTCAAAACAATGCATTCAATTCTTAAGTATTTATAGTAAGTTGTGACAAGTAAATGGCTATAATAAGTATTTGAATTAAACATGCATGTATTTACATTATTGCCCAGTATGGCAAATCATGGGAGATAACTCATACATTTGTATAAATACTCAAATTAATTTATGTAAATGGCTAATATTTTTTGTTTATTTGTTTGTTTTTATATAAAACAGTGTTAATTGTGTTCATTTCTCAGAAAATTATATTAACCTGTATCATATGTTTGTCTGGTAACAAGCTTTAAAAGCTTGGGAAATACCTATGTAGCTCAGATGAGACGAAAAAGATTTTGTGCCTCAATAATTTTGCGTTTAATGTTACATGAGGTCCAAAAAGGGTTTTTATCTGATAAGGTGAAATATATTAGAGTCATCCTTTAAGATACAAAAATCTTTGAAGGTCAGTTTCACTGTTTTATTTTTGCCTGATATCATAGTGATCATAGGTCACTTAAATACTCTCATTTCATGCATTTTGATTATTCTCTTTAGGTCAAAAGGTCATGAGTTAGATTTGACCCTCTAGTAGGCAGTGGACATACATGGGTAGTTGGTCATAAGGATGTTCTTTTTGTGTTTTATGTTAGTGTAGCTTTTACAAGAGACGCATTAGTCATGTTAGCTAACCAAGATTGAAATAAATGGATGATAGATACACTGATTTATTTTTTTTCATTTAGCCAAATACTTGCAAAACATGTATAATTATGATTTTATGTAGAGTAGGAAACTTCTAAAAACAGGTTGTATATTTTAGATTTTAAATGTATAAAAAAATTCTGTGGATACAAAATTGGCAAGAGAAGAATTCAAAAGTAAATGAAATGTTAATGTTAAACCAAAATTTAGTAGTTCTTTGTTTGAGATTTTGAGTATAAATTGGAAGAAATATTTTCCTTTAAATTTTGATATCAAAACAAGCAAGACAGATATTTTCAAAACTCTCTTCCATACCATTATTTCAGTATATGTTTTAAAGTGGCATTTATCTTATCAAAATAATATGAATAATGTTTGAGGATGGGTAAGAGGACGTATGGTCCCGTAATCTTGAGGAAATAGCTGTTAAATCCTGTATTCCCGGGAAAATGAAATTTTCAATCCTGATTCCCAAAAAATAACAATGCAAATCCCGAATTCCCGCTGAATAAAATGGTTATTCCAGGCGTCCCGTAAAAGGATTCCACCCCTCATGTTAGATTTCATTTGAAAAAAACACACCAAAACTTCCATGGCTTGAACAGCCAAGGGCTCATGAAAAGAGTTTGGATAAGAAGGATGTTTGAGAGGTGGGGGAACAGAAAGGCTTTAAGACATACATCATGTGTACATGGTCTTTGCTTTTGTAGTTCAAGCCATCACTGGCATCAGTTTCAAAGATCACCTTTTTCAAAGAATCCCCAAATCAAGTTTGTTAATATGAGGGTTAATCTGACTTTGCTCAATTACTAAAGAATTTTTTATTTGCGTGTGTGTGAAGGGGTGGGGTAAAATTAGAATTTTGGTACTTAAAGAGCCAGATGACTTGGAACTACTATTAAAATATGGTGCTGAATTATTTTGTATAACTACACTATAGTTCAGTAGTACTAGATGTTGCCTAGGTAGGTTTAATTAATTAATTTTTAAATGATGTTGACCTTATTTTTATAGTTCCAATTTTTACAAGATAGGATGTATAGAACATAATTTGCTGAATCATAATTGGTCCCCCTGAACTAGATTTGTATGAAAATAGGTATTCAAAACTGTTTTTCATTGCACTTTCATGATAACAGAAGTGTGTCAGCACAAGGTCACTTTTACTTTTATCAATTTGACAAAAATGTAAATAAACATAAAGAAGATAATTTATTGTATATATTTTTACTTTTCAAATCTGAATTCATAAATGAATTTCATTTGGGCCGAAGCCAAAATCATAATAGATATCCTCGATATTTTATATGTTTTTGTTTACAAATAAATATTTCTGTTATTTTCTCATGAATTAGGTTATCTTATTAAATTATTCAACATTAAAAGATAAACAATTATTACCTTTTTAGGGCAGGATTTTCATTCCTTCACAAATAAAATATCAAAAGAGGTTCAAAATTCCCAAATAAACTAAATAAAGTATCAAAGAGGTTCAAAATACCCAAATAAAGTATCAAAAGAGGTTCAAAATTCCCAAATAAAGTCAATGAAAGTATCAAATGAGGTTCTGAATTCTCATATTAAGTATCAAAAGAGGTTCAAAATACCCAAATAAAATATTAACTGAGGTTTAGAATTCACATATAAAGTATATATATAGATAAAGTATTAATTATTTATAAGAGGTTAAAAATTCGTAAAAAAAAATATGAAAAAAATTTAAAAAAATTTCTGGGTTGTTGTATTGAAACATTTATATCATTTGTGCGTATATGGCACAACTTAAAAATGGAATACCCACCAATAGATACAATTTTGAAATTCTTTAGGCATACTCATTGAAAAACTGCTTTGTCTGCTTTCAATGA
This sequence comes from Modiolus philippinarum, assembly GCA_002080025.1. Lineage (NCBI taxonomy): Eukaryota > Metazoa > Mollusca > Bivalvia > Mytilida > Modiolidae > Modiolus > Modiolus philippinarum. The sequence goes on along the minus strand of MJUU01037144.1, from coordinate 16,513 downwards.
GTCTCATTTATGTTCATGGAACATCCCTCAGATTTGAGTCCATTATTTTTATATCCCATAATAGGCCATATCAAAGAAATTTAGAAATTTGTGTTTGTTTCTGTTTGTCAGTCCATCAACAAATGGTTGGTTTACCATATTCATTGTGTATGGTCCAGCATTATCAAGTGGAGATAACTGATCTGATATTTTCCCTGTAGTTTATAACGTAAGGTTGTAATGAAATGGAGCAGATCGCAACCCTTGGCTAGCGAAGATGTAAGACTATATTCTTACCATATCTGACCTCATGTATATGTAACATGTGAAAGAAAAATAATGTATGTTTGAAAGATATACAAAAATGTGATGCATTACTTTTTTTTTTAAACTAAAGATTCAAGATCTAAAATTGTGAAGAATTATCATGAATTATGTACCATAAATTTTATATAAATAGTGCTTCTCATTATAAACAATATACACATTTCCAAATTTTGTATTTTGAGAAAACACATACATTGAAGAAAGATATTTTGTTTCCATGTATTGGAATTTATCTTCAGCCACCGAAAAGTTGGTGTCAGATGATTAATTTTCTGTCAGAGACAACTCTAAGGGCTTACACAACTTAGGAGAACAGCTCAAATGTATATAAATGATACTCCAGATAAAAATGAATGAAATGGCCATTTTAAACTATAAATGAAATTTTGCTTGTGCTGTATATTTTGTTGTTGTAGCCATCAAATTTTCATGAAACGGAATGTGTTAAATATATGCATTTTTTTGCATTTTAAGGTTTTTCTGTTAATTCTATTTTTGTGACTTTTTTTTTATATTTGTAGCATTCCATCTTTTTTCTTCTTTTTGTGATGTATTGATAAAGTTGTTGAGTTTAAAGAATATGTCATTTTTAGTTCGCCTCAACGAAGTTGAGGGGGACTATTGGAGTACCCCGGCCTCTTCCTCCGCATCCACATTTGGGTATATATCTTGCTAACTATGTAGGGTAGGGTCATGGTAGGATCATCTTGCATGTGCATGTGCATGCATCTGTGATGGTAGTTCAGCATTCAGACAAAATTAGGTCACTAAAACCTATATTTTATGCATGAATGACTTACTTTAATGTATACATTCAAGTTAATAGCTCAGTAACTTACATTGTTGGTTCAGGTAACCTTGCATATACATACAATTTTGATATTATGTCAGCATCCAGGCAAAATTTGGTTGCTGCGACAATGTGCCATAACGAGGCGAACTTTGTAATCGTTGATTACCTATGTTTTGCTACTGTAAACGTGGTTATTTTCATGGGGGAAATGCCATACCAGAATTTTTTGCGTGGTTGTAATATTCGTGGATCTTTGAAATTTGTAAAACCTTTGTCTTTAAACGTATTCGCGTGGGGGTTACATCCAGGCAAAATTTGGTTGCTGCGACAATGTGCCATAACGAGGCGAACTTTGTAGTCGTTGATTACCTATGTTTTGGTACCGTAAACGTGGTTATTTTCACGAGGGAAATGCCATACCAGAATTTGTTGCGTGGTTGTAATATTCGTGGATCTTTGAAATTTGTAAAACGTTTGTCTTTAAAAGTATTCTCGTGGGGGTTATACTCGAGTAAAATTCCCAAGCGCGAAATTTGCAAAAGTTGCCCCCACACGAAAAAATTTCCTCATTTACAGTATTCATCCATTTTTTTTTAAATATGTGAAATGTTTTTTTTTTTTTTTTTGTTAAACAATAAACATATTTCTCTCTGTACTTTTATTTACTTTTTGGTTTGTATACATTTTCTTTTTATTTCTGTTAAATCATTGCTCAGATATATATCAAATAAGTTTCATAATTTTAAACCAAGAGATTCAACTTAATGCATCTTCCTTGACTAAGTTTTTTTATGTATTACCTCCCCTTTCATATTTTACAGGAGAATTCTGGTAGATATCATGCATGTTAAAATGTTTGTTTACGTATATATTGTTTGTATCAATTTATATGCGAGATATTCAGATCTTATAACCTTATTGTTGTTATTGTTAATATTAATAAAACTGAAAAATAATTTTACTGGATGATTATATGTATTGGCATGGGTTACATGAACGGATACTTTCAATACATGTTAGATTTTATACCCTGCCACTCAAAGTGGCAATGATGCCCTTAATTGTCTGTCTGCCCTTTGCTGCAAGGGTTGCCCAATCACAGCTTTTGAAACCCTGACCATAGAACTAGGACCATGTTGAATTTTTTTATGCCCCGCCCACGAGTATGGAAGGGGCATATAGTGTTACCCTTGTCTGTCCTTCTGTCCGTACGTCTGGTTAAGTTTTGCGTTAAGGTACATTTCTCGGAAACTGTAAGGTATAGAACAATTATAGTAGGCCAGTAGGTAGATCTTTGATAGTACTACATAGTTCACTAGGCAGTTTTACTCTTTGACCTACATTTCATGGTTGAGTGACTCTAATTAAGTTTTACATGCAAGTCCATTTCTCAACAACTACACATTATAGGACAATGATGTTTCATCAAATTAATTGTCTTGATGAGTACTACCCAAATCATTGACATTGAGTTGGCTTTGACCTACATTTTACGCTTCAGTGACTTTGGTTAAGTTTTGCGTTAAGGTCCATTTCTCAGCAACTACACATAAGACAATGATGTTTCATCAAATTAATTGTCTTGACGAGTACTACACATATCACTGACAATTAGGTGGCTTTGACCTATATTTTATGCTTCAGTGACTTTGGTAAGTTTTGCGTTAAGGTCCATTTCTCAACAACTACACATTATAAGACAATGATGTTTCATCAATTTAATTGTCTTGATGAGTACTACACATATCACTGACAATTAGGTGGCTTTGACCTATATTTTACGCTTCAGTGACTTTGGTTAAGTTTTGCGTTAAGGTCCATTTCTCAACAACTACACATTATAAAACAATAATGTTTCATCAAATTAATTGTCTTGATATATACTACACAAATCATTGACAATTAGGTGGCTTTGACCTACATTTTACGCTTCAGTGACTTTTGTTAAATTTTGTGTTAAGGTCCATTTCTCAACAACTACACATTATAAGACAATGATGTTTCATCAAATAAATTGCCTTGATGAGTACTACCCAAGTCATTCACAATTAAGTGACTTTGACCTACATTTTATGCTTCAGTGACTGTGGTTACTTTTGCATTCTAGGCTGTTTCTCAATGACTAAGTATTGTAGCATCATGTTACTGCATTCACTGTAACCTTAATCTATAGGAGAACTACCTGTTCACAAAGCATTGGGTATCCATGACCTACATTTTATGCTTGAATGACTTTGTTAAATTTTTGGGTTTAGGTCCACTTCTAAGCAAATACACACAAATTTTCATCACAATTCACTGACAGAGGATTTATTTTATGCCCAATTGACTTGGATTATCTTTTGCTATAAATTTAATGGGAGGGCATTCGTGTCTTACAGACACAATCTCTAGTTATTTCATAGGTTTAAATAATTTTGCTGTATATATAATTCATCTTAAATCTTTATTTCAAAAATAGGATGGGCTAGCACATTATAATACTATTAATATTTAATGCACTGTTGCAAGAAACAAAATACCGAAGTTACTGTTAATTTACTTCCTGCATAGATGTCCACAATATAGCCTCTAGGTGGTTCCCTGTAAAATTGTGTTTTTTCATGTCTGTACTATGGCCATGAACATCAGCAGTGAACATAGTAAACATTGTCCAATATTGGAGAACACATGCAAAGATCTTCTCTGAAACTGCTAATCCAGTTGTTACTAAACTTGGCCATAATAATCATTAGGTGATTCCCTGCTAAAAAGAATTTAAGGTCAGCGCTATATCCAAGATGGCTGTCAGCATTGAACATAATTTGATATTCGACCCAATAGGATTACACATTAAAAGATCTTCCACACTGAAATTTTCTGAGACAATTGGAACAGAACTAAGCCACAATAGCCCTTGAATGGTCTCAAAAAGTGTTTTTTCCAAGTCCACGCTACACCCAAGGTGGCTACCAGCGAGGAGCATGGTATTATTATTATTTGATGTATGGAAAAACGCGGTCAAAGATCTCTGAAACTGCTGATCATGAGCCAATTTGATCGAGCCTTTGCCACAATAGTCTTAGGTGGTTCTGTGGAAATAAGGTGTTTTAAGGTCTGTGCTCCTACAACAAAGATGTCCCCCAGCGCTGAACATTCTTGACCCCAAGGGATAGCACTTTCAAGAATCTTCTCTTCTGAAACTGCTGAGCTAATTGGATCCCTGCTTTGCCACACTAGTCTTTAAGAAATCCTGTACAAATACGGTGTTTCCAGGTCTGCGTTATATCCAAGATGGCCAGCAGTGGTGAACATAGCTTAACATTTGATTCAATGTAAAAAATTTTCAAAGATCTTTGAAACTGCTGAGCCAATTGCATCCAGACAGGCCACAATTGTCTTTATAAGTCCCGTGTGAAAAGGTGTTCTCAAAATTTACACTTTACATCTATCAAAGATGGTCACCAGCAAGCAACATACTCTCATTGGCCCAACAAAAGCACGTAACAAGGTCTTGCAATGATACCACTGGGTTAATTTGAACAATAGTTAGCTGTGAACCACTTAACAAAGACTATATGCTGTCCAAGGTTCCAGGTGAGCGATACAGGCTCTTGCCAGCCTGTAGTTTATGTGAGTGGAGGCATTGTTATTTGTTAATCACTTGTCTGTCTGTCGATTAGTCAGTCTGTGTGTCTGATAAATCCCTAGGAAAACATGCGTTTTACAGAAACATTGCAGCGGCAGATACCACAACAAAAAGGAGGGAAAAGGGGAAATTATAAAGTCGACAAGGGAATTAACATGTGTTGCAAATAAAGAGACTACTTGGCAAAGACAGAACAAGTTAACAAAACGCACAAGAATGCCACAAAACTAAAGCTCTAGCAGTGTAAACCTAAAGTAAAACTTGAGGTATCATCATGTGCGCTGGAAGGGTAAGCATGATACGCTCCAAATTTTGCACCCGCTACACAGCTCCTTTAAAGTCTGGTGCATATAACTTGCACAGTTGCATACCTGATTGTGATATTAAATGTGGAGTTCAAAAAATTCACAATTCACCCTTCAATAAAACTTAAAAGCTCAAACTGATGCTTGCAAAAACTTAACTGTAACTTTATCTTCGGTGAAGTTTAGAAAACAAAAAAAAATGTTACTATGAAGGTTTCTATAGGTGGCTGTCCACGACTTATATCTCTTCCACACAAATTAAATCAAAACATTTGAATCTATAAACGGAATATATGTAAAAACTGATGGAGAACAACCAATAGGATGCAAATTAAAAGCCAAGATCAGTTAGATACAGAACTATGCACTATCGAGGGATATGCCTCTTAGTATTCAGCTCATCTTGTTTTTCCGTTACTTAAGGTCCACCGTTCTCCATCCATCCGGCGCACACCTTTATTCAAAGATTTTCTTTCTAATAATATTGGGATAAATCTGGCCTCAATAGTCATTGGGTGGTCCAACACAAAAAGTTTTTTTTTCGAGTTCACCCGTTCCGAAATTGCCACCAGCAGGGAAAAATATTATTGGAATCTATAAGAAGGCATATTAAGATCTCCTCTGAAACTACTGAGCCACTTGAAACTTTACTTTTCAAGAATACTCCACTGCAACTTCTTCAGGATCACAACGTATCCCAGTATGGAACACAGGAAAACGCATTGAAAAATCTACTCTCTTGAAACTTATGTGCCAATCGGGAATAAACAACAAAGTTGTTTTTCAGGTTCAAACCTTATCAAAGCTGTCTGCGACTCGGGAGAAGAACCATATGGGGACACTTTTTAAGTTTTTCTCCCCTGAAAGTACTGAGCTAATCGGGACTTGGAAGCAATAGTATTTGAGTGGTCGTATACAAGTTGTTTTTCATGTTGACCCTTATCAAAGATGACCACAAATGGGGAACATATTTTAACATTTTGCCCTAGTTGAAAACGTATCCAGAAATCTTCTCTTAGACAACTAAGCCATTTTGAAATAGGTGTTATAACATAATTTCCGAAAAGAGTTGTCCATGCCGAAGTCCAACCCCCCTTCCATTGCGGTAGTGTCTTGCAGCAACTCAACAGGAATTGCTATTGAAAGGTCGTAGACAGTAATAGAAATCTTGAATCAGAGTTCGGACCGAAACTTCATTTTTTTTCCACAAGGGACTGATATCTATTAAAGAACTTATTAATGATCGTATAAGACGGAATTTCTTGAAGCATTGATTAATAAGGAGGTGGAGTAGATAACTATGTCAAATGAGAAAGTATTTATAATTTGTGCTAGCTCTCGTCAAACGAATCAACTGTCAAAGAACTAGACTGTCGGGGCTAAACGTTTTTTT
>MJUU01037142.1:13274-32063 GCA_002080025.1 Modiolus philippinarum | reverse complement strand
TAACCATTTAGTTTAAATAAAAGGTAAAAAGTTTTTGTTGATATTTTATCAATAACTAACAAATTACCGAAGTTACTGTGAATTTAGATTCTGCATATGCGCAGTTTGACAACTTATGTCTTTTCAGTGCAGATCAAATCAAAACATTGTGAAATCCATTAACCTATACATGTGTAAAATCTGACAAAGAACAACTAAAAAGGAAAGCTTAACTCAGTAAAGGACAGAGCTATGCATGAAGGAGATACTCCTTTTTTCGAAGTTTTCTTAAATTTAGATATTGCAAGTTTTCAAATGAAATCGGTTTTCGGCCAGCACTGAAGTACTTGCTACTAGATTGGTGAAAACCTTCGGGGACTAGCAGTTTACCAGTAGTTGAATAGGCTCAGTGGTAATAAAAAAAAACAAAATAAACAACAAAATGCCGCAGTTACTGTGAATTTAGATTCTGCATTTGCGCATTTTGACAACTTATGTCTCTTCAGAGCAGATCAAATCAAAACATTTGGAAATCCATTAATTAAACACGTGTAAAATCTGACAGAGAACAAAATACCAATCAAGTAATAAGAAAGTTGCCTTTTTGCTACGAAATTGATATTCACTCCAGACCCACGTGTTGTTGGTTAATCGATAGACCCTGGGGTATTATAACCATAAATTAAGGTGTTCAGTTAACGATGTATACTCACTCTGTTTTTTAACTCAAATTTTCTGTTGAAATAACATAGAAATGTAATGGAAAACTTTTTTCATCCTTTGTTGTAGAATTATGGTAATCCATGACCTGAAGTGGCAAAAACTAAGTTTTTAATTGATGTATGCCATTTCATCTAAAAGATATTTGGAAAAAATTAGCGGCAAATTTCGTTGTGGCTACTTTAACACCTTTTCGTCTCATAGACTTAGGTTCGAATTTCAAAATGTGATAAAATGAGTTTGGCATGAAATCTATTTTGGCCCGATTATTATTAGGTTAGTTTTACCTATGACCTTTTATTTTCTGACGAACCTGTGTTAAAATGACTTCATACTAGAGCTCTTGGATACTTATCTTGTTTAAAAGTCAATTTCAAACGAACATCTGTCTTTTGTCTATTTCTGTTGGAAACTTTTTGAAAGTGTCATCACAATCCCTCATAGCTGTTTTTGGGACAATTGCTGCACCCATAGGAATTCCATTTTCTACTAGAGTAAGCCTGATGTCGTTAAAATGGCTTCTTTGGGTAATAAGTGCAGAATGTAAGCAATGTGTTTACAATATATGCGAATAATTTCTCAATTACATGTAATAATTATATCATTTCTGATCTGAAGTTGTCAAGGAATCTATCATGCTTTCTTGCAGGTATGTGTCATGCATTTATTATTTTGATGAAGACATGTCAATATTAATATCATAAATAATCATAAACCAAAAGCACATATATTCCGTGGGATGTCCTACAATATGTACATATTATATAATATAAAATTCTTGATGTGTTGTCAAAAGAAATTTTATACCGAGCGACTTCGAAAATTTATTTAAATAAAATCACAATAATTATATAAGTAATTGAGTCAATCCAAACAGAATAGTCCAAGGACAATGGTAACATCGGAAACAACAAAGAAATAGAGACACAACACAGAAAAGCAAAATGAAGACACACACACACACATACACACAAAGCTGAACGACACTGGGTGAGATTAGATGCACAGATAGAGTACGCATCATCTGCTTCTTATAAGACACCCGCTGTGTTGAACATGTCAAATCCGGTAGTAAGGTCACATCCGGTAGAGGAAACAACAATTAAGCTTCTAAAGGGAAAGATATGTTGTCATCTGGGAAACAGATATCCACAAGATAGTGATGTCGACCGTAAAATCGAGGGATGACTTTTGGGTAACATACCCTTATTTAAGCAGCCTATTTGTGAGCAGCTAAGCTCTGTCAAGTAAGTCACTGTATCTACCGCATGCCCTTGAATAGCGAATGAGCTTGGAGATGTAAACTGCGTATGCAGGCGCTGTTGGAGTGTTGCTACAAAGAAAAGAGAAGTTGACTGTTGGAAACGTGAGGTCATTGGGTTTGTCGTACAGTTTAGTTTGAAGTCTACCTCTGTTGTCAATTTAAAGATAAAACTCCGACTATATTTTTAAGCTGAGCAACAATCACTTGAACATGTTCTCGAAAAATATGCAGATTTTACTTTATTATCCATCCATTTGATGGATAGATATAGAATGCAGAGTTGTTATAGCGGCAATTTATATTGAAATTTTATTGTCCATTGTCTATTACCTCAACAGACTTTCCGTTTCTTTTGCGCAACGAAGCTAGTAATTCCATTTATCTATAGGTATGATAAAACTGACCTATACCTATAGCTCCTGAACAATATAAATATAAATTATATTTTTTTTAGATATTTGCCATGTTAGCTAATCTTAAACAATCAGGTCCTTTTGAATTGTCTAACAACTCTATTTTATATCAATCTGGGTCGATGCCACTGCTGGTGAACTGTTAGTCCCCGAGGGTATTCACAAGCCCAGTAGTCAGTACTTCTGTGCTGACCCGAAAGCCGATTCTACTTGAAACCTTACAATATCTAATTTTTTGTAAATGTTTACAGAAAACTAAGGAGTATCTCCCTCATGCAAAGCTCTGTACTTATCTGAGTTTGGCTTCACAGTTATTTGTTCTCTATCAGTTTTTAAACATCTTTGAATTTATGGTCTTCCAAACGTTTAGATTTTATCTGCACTGAAGAGACATAAGTTGTCGAAATGCGCACATGCAGAAAATAAATTCACAGTTACTTCGGTATTTAGTTATTTGTTACCACTGGGTCGATGCCACTGCTGGTGGACTGTTAGTCCCCGAGGGTATTCACCAGCCCAGTAGTCAGTACTTCGGTGCTGACCCGAAAGCCGATTCTACGTGAAACCTTACAATATCAACATTTTTGTAAATTTTTACTGAAAACTAAGGAGTATCTCCCTCATGCAAAGCTCTGTCCTTAGCCGAGTTTGGCTTCACATTTAGATCATATTGGTTATTTGTTCTCTATCAGTTTTTAAACATCTTTGAGTTTCTGGTCTTCCAAACGTTTAGATTTTATCTGCACTGAAGAGACATAAGTTGTCGAAATGCGCATATGCAGGAAATAAATTCACAGTTACTTCGGTATTTAGTTATCTGTAATGTCATGATGGGGTTTTACCTTGTAAAGTATTGCGTTATAACAAAGATAAATGGACTCAATTATAAGTTTTAAATAAATTTAAGATATTGAAATGAAAAGCAAAAGCTATTCTTTTAATGATGCATTTTTTTTTTATCAATTTCATAAAGTACATACTTTTTTCAGTGACTATATAAATTATATATTTTTTCTATTTTCATCAACTGATAAAGGTAAAACCTTCCCAGGCCATTACAGATTCATATACAATTGTATTGTTAGACAATTAAAAAGGACCTAGGGTTAATTAACAATGGCAAGTATCCAAATCTTCATTACAATATATGTTGTTCTGGAGCTATAGGTCCTTGAAATCAATTATCTTGAAAAACAATTAAAGTTCTTGCTCTGTCTACACAAAAATGTGTTAAGTCTGTCAAGATCGTCATAAGATCGAAATGGCCAAACAAGACCATAACGTATCTGGTAGTGGAACATCATCAACCTCTTTAAAAATGAGTTTTAACATATTTTATCCTGCGAGGCTTTACAAGTTAGCTTAGGTTATCCCGAAGCAATTGATAATAAACTTGTGAAAAGATCATTTTTATTTTAAAAAATGTTAGTATAAGATGGATAGAATCTTACGAAATCCAATTACATGTATTACTGTTATTACCAAGTCCTATCAACAAACTAACAGTTTCATTTATTTTGATTTCAGCTAATTTCCCAATCTACAGCATAAACGAAAAGCTTTCGTTTATTGTTGCCCCTACCCTTTCCTTTTCGCTTATTACAGCATTGCCTACAGTAGGGTGCAGACCTAACCTCTCGCCAAGTTAACTTGAACCAGTCATAAAAGCTCTTCTAAGTTAACTTAGGACCGTTTTCAAGTTAACTTAGACCAGTCATAGAGCAGTCATAAAAGCTACTCTAAGTTAACTTTAGAACTGTTCTAGAGCCCTGAATGCTCTGACCTGTACTGGTCATAGAATCCTGACTGTTTTGACCTGTTCTGGTCATAGAGCCCTGAGTGATCTGTCCTGTTCTGGTCATAGAGCCATGACCGCTATAACCAGTCATAGAATCCTGACTGCTCTGACTTGTCATAGAGCCCTGACTGCTTTAATGTTACAGCAATGGAAACGTTCAACATTTCCAAATCAGCGCTCATCGTGTGCGTCGTATATAAAAGCGTGTGCGTGTATCGTGTAACGTTCCCCGTTCATTGCGTGTATCGTGTAACGTGCGTTTACTACTTTCACTCAAAAGACCACATTTTATAGACATATTTGCCCGTTTTCTTTGCCTAGAAAAATCACTTATTTTCATGACAATTTCGAACAAATAAATTATTTTTATTTCCATGACAAGAAGGATTAAAATATTTATTTTTTTTTTCTCTGGGACCTTGGACTAATATAAGTCCCAGCTGGGACCAAGATTAAACCATTTATTTAGAAAATCGTCCAATTCCTACCCCTGAAAATCAACTGGTCGTCCTCTTATTTCTGTTTTTTTTTTTGAAAGATAATATAGATATTTACAACTGCAACTTTACAACTTTAAAAAATATTAACATGTAGAGTATCACATGTTTCGGGCTATACTATTCATAAAGAAAATCTGCCTTTTCTTATATATTTTAGGTTAAATTACAGAAAGCTGAAGTATTGCGGCCATCGATATAATATCGAATGAAAAAAATCTGCCTTTTCTTATATATTTCATCTTAAATTACAGCAAGTTGAAGTATTTTTGGCATCAATATAGTATCGAATGAAGAAAATCTGCCTTTTGTTATATATTTTAGGTTAAATTACAGAAAGTTGAAGTATTGCGGCCATTGATATAATATCGAATGAAGAAAATCTGCCTTTTTCTTAAATATTTCATGTTAAATTACAGCAAGTTGAAGTATTGTGGGTATTATAATATCGAATGAAGAAAATCTCCTTTTTCTTATATCATGAAGAAAATTTGCCTTTTCTTATATATTTCATGTTAAATTACAGCAAGTTGAAGTATTGTGGGCATTGATATTATATCCAATGAAGAACATCTCCTTTTTCTAATATCATGTATATATTTTAGGTTAGATAACAGAAAGTTGAAGTATTGCGGGCATCGATATAATATCGAATGAAGAAAATCTGTTTTTTCTTATATATTTTAGGTTAAATAACAGAAAGTTGAAGTATTCCGGGCATCGATATAATATCGAATAAAGAAAATCTGCCTTTTGTTATATATTTTAGGCTAAATTACAGAAAGTTGAAGTATTGCGGCCATCAATATAATACAGAATGAAGAGATTCTGTCTTTTCTTATATATTTCATGTTAAATTACAGCAGGTTGAAGTATTGCGGGCATTGATATAATATCGAATGAAGAAAATATAATTTTTCTTATATATTTTAGGTTAAATTACAGCAAGTTGAAGTATTGCAACCATCGATATAATATCGAATGAAGAAAATCTGCCTTTTCTTATATATTTCATGTTAAATTACAGCAAGTTGAAGTATTGCGGGCATCGATATAATATTGACTGAAGAAAATCTGCTTTTTCTTATATATTTCATCTTAAATTACAGCAAGTTGAAGTATTGCAACCGTGGATATAATATCGAATGAAGAAAATCTGCCTTTTCTTATATATTTCATGTTAAATTACAGCAAGTTGAAGTATTGCAGGCATCGATATAATATCGACTGAAGAAAATCTGCTTTTTCTTATATATTTTTGATTAAATTACAGCAAGTTGAAGTATTGCAGGCATAGATATAATATCGAATGAAGAAAATCTGCCTTTTCTTATACATTTCATGTTAAATTACAGCAAGTTGAAGTATTGCGGGCATCGATATAATATCGAATGAAGAAAATCTGCTTTTTCTTATATATTTTAGGTTAAATAACAGAAACTTGAAGTATTGCAGCCATCAATATAATATCGAATGAAAGAAATCTGCCTTTTCTTATATATTGTAGCGTGCTAAAAGGCCAAATCTCAACCAATGATCTAAAAATATAACTATCCTTCCTGAATAAACCAAAGCCAAGAAACCTGCTCGCCAAAAGTAATACTATGTCTCGCCTTTACAGTACTAACTTTTAGTACTGGGTCATTTAAACTTCACCAATACTAATATAATGGCAGAATTAATTTAATACTTTTGATTTAATCTATAATTTATTAGTCCATTTTATAATTTCCAATGATTTTTATATATTTACAAAATTACAAGATATCCTAATCCTGAAACCTTACAGGATATGTGGATAAAATTACTACGATTATTGGACTAAATAAAATATTGTCCAGACCCTGAGACTTTACAGGATATGTGGACCAAATTATCTTAATTACCAAAAATATAAGTCTGTGTCTCCAGATACACTAATAACACTAACAAATGTAAAATTTAAATGTGTTTAACTTTATTTAAACTTTGTGCTGTTTTAAATTTATGTGAATTGTTAAACAAGGCATGTACTAGCCACCTTGCTAGTAATATATGTCTTGCAAGTGGATAAATTTACTTTGTTAAATTTTTGGCAAGACAGGTACTATCAACTTCTATAGTAATATTGTCTTGAATGTCTAAGTGTACTTTTAATTTACTTGTTTTTAAAACAAGACATGTACTAGCCACCTCGCTAGTAATGTTTGTCTTGTATTATCAGAAATTTTTAAAATTAATAAATTTGGACAAGACAAGTACTATACACTTTAATAGTAATGTTTGTCTTGGGTTTCTAAACTGAACTTTACTTTAAATTTTAAAACAAGATAGGTACTAGACACTTTACTAGTAATGTATATCTTGTGTTTTTATTAAATTTTGACAAGACAAGAACTATCCACTTTGATAGTAATGTTTGCCTTGGATGTCCAAAACTGTACTTCAATTTAAACAAGACATGTACTAACAACCTCGCTAGTAATGTGTATCTTGTATATTTAATTGTGAAATGTTTAACAAGAGAAGTACAATCCACTTCGATAGTAATGTTTGTCTGGTTTTCTTAAATGTTTTAGTTCCTTAGTATTCTACTTGTTTATTTATTAATTTTTATACTAACACAGTTATTTGAGATTTGTATACTAACAATCTTGCAAGTATTTGCTTTTACTGTTTTTCTGAAAGTTAAACTTTATTTCTAAAAGTTTATTGTTTTGCATGAAATTTGCAAACTTGCTGAATTTCCATAACTTAAGCTTAGTGCTGTTTATTTATGATACTTGTTCCTTCGGTTAAATTGTTTGTTAAAAACATTTACTTTTAACTACTAACAATTAACACTAAATTACTGGAAAATTTGGACAAGGCATGTACCAGAAACCTCGCAGATAATGTATACCTTGGAATCCAAAAGTATTAGTTTATTTTAGTCTTAAACTTTTACACAATTTATAATTTTGGACAAGACAGGTACTAACAACTTCGCTAGTAATGTATGTCTTGTGGTTCCAAAAAGTAGTATTTATTTTAGTTATTTTTGATATTTTTATACAGATTTAAATTTTGACAAGACAGGTACTAGTAACCTCACTAGTAATGTATGTCTTGTAGTTTCGCAAAGATTTCCATAATTTTAAAGTAGAACTGGAGATCAATATAACACAATAAATATGTTTCAAAAGATAACAATATTTAAATAATTCATAATAATAACATATTGTCTCTTGACATTTTACTGTTTCTAGTAACAAATTTCAGTTATTTTCCCACAATTTCTAAAATTCCCTAAATAATAAAAATTCACTGAATAATTTAGTAAATAACTTTTGTAATGAATAAAATTATTAAAAATTAAACTTTTAGCATCTTTTTAGTAGTTTCTAAATGTAAACATTTCCTTACTTCAAAGTTTTGTTTGAAAAATATTAATTTTGCCAAAATTACTGGTGTTTCCTTTGAAAAATGGCGTGAAGTGACGTCAAATTAGCGTTTCGACGGCTTTTTATACCGGCACCGAAAATCCGGTGCACTGCACGAAAACTCTGGTGCAGATAACGTTAACCAATGAAAAATTAAAGAAGAGAAATCATTAATCCAATCAAAACGTATTTTCGAATGAAATTTACTAGAATAAAAAAGCAAAAATTTATCATTAGATATCAAGAACATTCATTTCTATTCATACTATATAAAAATACAATTTATTTGCATAAGTTTAGCGACAACCAATGAAATTGTTGGCGCTCTCTAGTAACAAAATGGCCGACTTCGTAAAGAAGAAAGTGTTTGCAGACACAGAGATCGAAGAATATACCCGTTTAACAGAAGTTTTTAGCAGTGAAAACACGATTCTAGGATCGAATATAACATAAGGAAATAATGTATGGTAATAGGTTTACATGACACATCCAAAATTTGTATAATTATCAAAAACATGGTTTGATCTCTGCATCGGTAAACACGGGGCACATCTCAAAATACAAAAATGTCAACACACGTGGTCTCAATTAAAATCAATCATAACATTGTCTAACTTAATTAGACTTTGAAAAATTTATAATCCATGGCAAATATTCACTAAAACAAGATGAAGAATATCAGCAATAACATTATAAAAAATTATTATTGCCAAAAATGTGAAATTTGACTTAAAACAAACATATGTCAAAATTTGGAAAAATTTCTCCCCCATTAAGAATACTGACAATAGACATAAAGCTTGACATATAGATACAAAATCCCTAATATTACATTATCCCCCCTTAAGATTTGTGTCCTCACAAATGTCAAATATACTTTCAGGGGAATAACAGATAGCATGAAAATAGAACAATATAGAATACCAATATAAATATTAGTAAAATACAATACATGACAATCTGAAAATGCAAAATAATGAATGACTAATTGATATAATGTTCAATATTGGAAGCTGAAATAGATGAGAATGTTAGTGACAGTTCAGTAGAAATATAATGTTCAAAAACGGTGACTGATACTGGTATTACATGAATTACTTGCGGACAGACTTCTTCACAGCGGACTTAACGGACTTTCGTGGAGATTTTTCTGCTGGTTTTGACTTCTTAGAGTTGTAATTCAGTGGTGAAACAGATCTTGACCTTCTTTTGTAGTTTAAATGACGGAGTGGAGTTTGATATGTGAATCGTGGTTGGTAATGGTTAAAACGGTGAGGCTGATATCTAGGTGATGTAGAAACTGGTTGACGTTGAAATTTTTCAATAATGTCATTTTGTTGCCGGACAACTGATCTAAGACTAGTAATCTGAGATTCAAATGTTTCCATTTTATGCTCAATTTTATCCACCTTTCCTTCGATCCTTTCGTTAACCTTCTTGATGTCATTCATAGCTTTCAATATGTTGGTGAGCATAGCGGATGTATTAGATGAAGACGAAGATGATGTAGAAGAAGAAGAACTGCTGGTGGAAGAACTAGAAGAAGATTTCCTGGTATGTTGGCTGTTAGTTGGTACCATGTTCCATTCCTGTGCTGGATGATGTTCTATAGGATCAATGATGTCTGAACTGGAACCAAGAATATTGGGTAGAATATCTATTGCAGGCTCGACATCAACAGCTTCCTCTCTATCATTCATGATTATTTCGCGGACAGGTGAAGCCAAATTAGGAGTTGATACAATAGGTGAACTAGGAGGAGATTTGAGATCTACCTCTACAATAAGATTGTCCATAATAGTAGTTTTGGAAATGGTTACATTTTGGTGAACTTGGTTGTCAATAACTGTGGTATTAGATGTCTGTTCCTCTATTACGTTGATAACTGCTTCTACATCATCTGGGTGAAGAGTTGGTGGTTCTGAAAGTTCTGAAAGTTCAGGTAAACATGGAGCTTCTGAATAATTCACAGTTGATGGTCCAAAAGTTGGAGTGTAAGATGGAGCAATACTGCTGACTGAAGGTGTATCTAATGGTGTGTAGGAAATAGGTAACTGAAGTGGTTTCTGTTTATTATAGTGGTTAATTGATTCTTCTCGAGATAGAATGCGGTAGTCTGAACTAGTGAATTTAAATGGATTTGTGTTTGTAATGAAATATGCTGAAGAATCTAATAGAAGACTTTGCTGACAAGCTTCTCTTGCCAAAATTTTATGTGGTGCGAAGTGATCAACATGTCTTTCAAGTTCTTTCATGGTTAAACAGGCAAATCTGCACAATGAGCAAAAATAAGGACTGTCCTTCTCATTATTTTGTAGATGTTCCTTCAGAATATGCGTTTCCACACGAAATTTTTGACCAATGAATGCTGTACCCTCCGGACATCTGAGGCACATCCAAGCTCTCCTGATAGTTTTCTTTTGATCAGTAGCATAAGTAGACATTCTGCAATTGAACAATGGATGTTAAGTCTCCAGTTTATTTTGTTTGTATCTCATGTATTGTGTCTCATGTGACTCATTTGTATCTCACATCATCTAATGTATCATCTCATGTGTATATTATGTATCTGTGTGCATCTCATATATCATCTCATGTATCTCATAAGACATCTTATGTAACTCATATGTGTATCTCATATAATGTAAGTATCTGGAGACATGTTCGAATCCTCAACCCTAAGAGGATATGTGAACTTTCCAAAAACATTCTTATCCCCATACCTTAGAGGATATGTGAATGTAAAGTAAAATTATAGTTCTGATCCTCAACCTTAGAGGAAATGTGAACTTATTTTTCACACAAAAATGGAAATTTTATTTTCAAAAATTAGTAAATATCCTGTAATTCTCAGTTTGGATATTATTTTTAAAAATTCAAAATCGAAATTATTGGAATATATTCTTATCCTTAGCCATCCAAGGATATGTGAACAAAACTTGTTTAAATATTAATAGTCTGATCCTCAAACCTTAGAGGATATATGACAAAACTTTTATTATTTTAAAAGTTCAAACTCAGTCGAATCCTCAACCCTAGAGGATATGTGACCAAAATTAAGATTTATAACAAAAATCTTTAAAATACTGAATTATGCTCTGATCCTACACCTTTATAGGATATGTGAGCAGTTATTTACTTGCTAATTTATATCTATATAGAATGTGATCATAAAAGAATTCCCTAATTTTTATTTTTTAATGCCATATGTATGCAGTGACTGTTAAAACTTTTTTTTTAAACTTCACTTTTTATGTGAATTTCTATTTTCAAGAATTTTTATCCAATTTGGAATTTGATCAGCTACATAAGGTTTTAATTTGTCATGATTGACAATTTTTCTGGTTCCCTGTTCATCTAATTGAATCTGGTAATTTATGTCATTAAATTTCTTTATTATAAGACATGGTCCTAAGTATAGGGGTTGGAGTTTAGAGCTTATGCCTTCTTTTCGAGTTTCATTAAGGTACCATACTTTAACGAATTTCTTGTATTGTGTTAAATTAGATTTTAAATCATATTGATCTTTTCTACGTTTTGCCGTTGAAGCTAAATGTTTCCTTGCTACATGGTGAGCTCTTTGTAACCTTTCTCTTATCTTAGTGGCATAGTCTCCGAAAATTTTGGAATTTTCTTCATCAAGAACATTAAAAATGTCTCTAATAATGTCACTTGGCATTCTTAATTCTCTCCCGAATATAAGCATATTGGGGGTTAGTCCAGTGGACTCATTTTGAGTTGCACGGTATGCACCGGCTAAGCATCCAAGGTTAAGATCGCAATTAGTTTGTTCCCCTTTCAAGTAGGACTTGATCATAGAAATAAGTGTTCTGTTAAACCTTTCTACTTGACCATTGGCCTTAGGATTTTTAGGACTTGTTCTTGTTTTCTTTATTTCAAGGAGTTCACATAATTCTTGAAAAAGATCGCTCTCATAATTTCTACCCTGGTCGGTATGAATACTGAGTGGAGAGCCATATCTACTTATAATTTCATATAACATCAGTTGGGCACAGGTAGTAGCAGTTTGGTCGGGGATGGGAAATACTTCAACCCATTTTGTAAAATAATCTGTTATTACTAGTATATATTTGTTTCCACGAGGTGTTAAGGGTAATGGTCCCAAAATGTCTGTAGCAAAACGATCCCAACGTGCTCCCGTTTGCATATTTCCTAAAGGTGCTTTGTATTTCTTTTGGGGAGGCTTAATTGATGCGCATATTTCACATTTACTAATCCAAATACTAATATCTTCGCGCATTTCGTACCAGTAAAACCTTTGTGCTAACTTTTCTTTTGTTTTCTTCTTTCTCAAGCGACCAGACAGAATAGAATTGTGCATATCATTTAAAATTTCATTTTTCAATTTTGAAGGTGTCAAAAATTGGTAAAATTGGCCTGTGCCATCTTTCTTAGTAAATTTCTTATATAAAAGACCATCTATTAAATGTAAGGAGTCCCAGAGAAACCAATAATGCCTGGTTGCTGGGCTGTTAACCTCAATATTTTGTTTATCTGGCCTATTATTATTAGTTTTCCATAATATAACAGGTCCTATATCATCATCCTTTGATTGAAATTCTTTAAGCTCTTGTAAAATATACTTTGTATTCCACATTGACAGATTTTTATCAACTTCTGTTTGATTCCTAGTTCTTACAGCATTTACTGTCTCTAACTCTTGATTAATATCTGGAGGTTTTGGGACTGGGGTTGTTTGTTTATCTATTTCATGGTTCAAAGATTTCATTGAACTTATCATGTTTTTAGCTCTGTTTAAACATTTATTGCAAGGGCCACATTTTAGGTATTCTAAATTATCTGTATTAGGACAATCACATTGATGGGGATTTTCACATCTGGACATAGCGTCTGCATTGCCGTGTTTTGGGCCTGGTCTGTATTCAATGGTAAACTCAAAAGCAGAGAGAATTTCTATCCATCTAGCTATTCTGCCTTTCGATTCTTTTAGACTAAACAGCCAAATAAGGGCTTGATGATCAGTTCTTACAGTGAAAGGTCTACCTAATAGATATTGTCTATAATATTCTATAAAATAGCGTACGGCAAGCAATTCCTTATCCGTAATGCAATAATTTCGCTCGGCTTTATTTAATGTTCTACCTCCATAAGCTATTACTCTGGGGCATCCATTTTGGATTTGACTTAAGACTGCACCGATTGCAGTGTCACATGCATCTGTATCAAGTATAAAATCACCATGGTCTTGTGGGTATCCCATTATTTCCGGGCTGATAAATGCTTGTTTCAAATTTTCAAAAGCCTTCTGGCAATCATCTGACCATATAAATTCATTTACTCTCTTTGTGAGCTCAGTAAGGGGTTTAACCATTGCCGAAAAATCCTTAATAAATCTCCTATAATAACTACCCATTCCTAATATTTGACGTACCTCGGACATATTCTTTGGCACTGGCCAGGACAGTATTTTTGAAATATTATCAGGGTTGGGTTTTATACCATCTGCCGAAACTACAAGGCCTAAAAAGGTTACTTCTGGTTTGAAAATTTGACATTTTTCTGGTTTTAACTTAAGACCAGCATCCAATTCTTTGCAAAACAAGTTCCAGTCTTTCTATGTGTTCATCAAAATTAGAACTAAAAACAATAATGTCGTCCAAATATATGAGACAGATTTGCCATTGTATACCATTTAATACGAGTTCCATTAAGCGTTGACAAGTGGGTGGGCCATTACAGAGTCCAAATGGGAGTGTGACATATTCATAAAGTCCATATTTTGTTACAAATGCTGTTTTGGGTTTGTCTTCTATTTTCACGGGAATTTGATTGAAGCCACTAGTTAAGTCAAAAGTACTGAATATTGTTGCTCCTGCTACAGTATCTAAACAGTCCTGAATACGGGGTAAGGGAAAAACATCTTTCTTTGTAACTGCATTTAATCTCCTATAATCTACGCAGGGCCTAACTTTTCCATTCTTTTTAGTTACTAACACCAAGGGACTTGACCAAGGGGAACTTGACTTTTGAATGATTCCTTGACTTATCATTTGGTCAATTAGCTTTTTCTCCTCCCCTGCAAATGCGATTGGTACCCTACGAGGGGGTTGTTTGATAGGTCTAGAATCCCCTGTGTCTATACAATGCTCTACCAAATTTGTACGTCCCAGATCCATATCATTTTCAGAGAATGTTTTGGAATGTCTATGTAAAAGCTCTGCTATTGATTCTCTCTCCTCTGGAGGACGACCCTCTGCTGCATCTTCAAATAAGTTTTTCAAATGAAATGGCACTTGCCCACTTTTTCCCCCTTCTGAAGTACCCTTTTTGGTGATATTTCTAATAACGCCCACATTTGTTTCCCAATCTACTGGTTTACTAGTCCCCACTAACTGAATGCGACAGACAGGGTTAAAATTACTATTTTCAGCACTATTTTCGGATTCCATCAGTATTACAGGTTCATTTTCCAGTTTTTCAGCTTGACCCAAAACTGTATCTTGTCTTAACAGGAATTCTGTATCAAAAGGGTTCATTATTCGAACCTTACTAGTGACGTCTTTACTAATGTCTACTAATGTAGGGGCCATAATTACGGGAAAACGTTGTATAAAATCCTCAGTAGGTTCCAAAATAAAATCATGGGGTTGTTCACTAGAATCTTGGTCAAACCTGTCAACGAATACATCGATGATAATTTCACATCTAGGGGGTATTTTAAAATCTTCAGCCACTCTGATTTTTCTAACTTTTTCTGTTTGCCCTATTTGTACACAGTGAATAATAGCTCCACCGAGCAACATTACTCCCTCACTAAGTCTTAAATCAACGGGTCCCCATTCTGATTTCATCAGAATATCTAGCCCTAACAAAGCTTCGTCTTCTATATTTGCAACAATAAGCTCTTTTTCAAAGGATAATTCTCCTAAATTTACTTTAAAGACAGCTTTCCCTATTTCCTTTAGGGGTTTGCCATCTGCACATGATAAAGTGTTGGACTTCACCAATTTTGGTCGTTTACTTAGAGGTATTTTATAAAAGGCACTAATGGACAAAACCGTCCTAACAGCCCCAGTATCTACTGTAAAATTGACCTCAGACCCTTGGACTTGCCCTTCGACATACACGCCATCACTTTTGAGGACTTGTCTTTTTACTTTATCAGTGAACATTTGTTCATTTGCAACACTAGAATTTGAACAAGACACCTTCTCTTCCAAAGAAGTAGAAGTTAAATTACTATTACTATTACTATTACTGTTACTTTTACTATCACTATCACTAACTTTACTTTTACTATTTTCCAAGTCACATTTACTTTGACTATTACTATTTACATTACTACAAATTTTAACCTCTGACTCTGGACTATTGGAGTCTATGTTGCTTAACAATTGGGGGTTTTGTTTAACATTTTTGTTTAACTGTTGACCATTTTCACTAGATGGGTGGGTTAACTCCTGGTCATTGGGGTCAACCCCTTTTAGTTTAAAGCATAACCGTCAGGTTTAGGCTTAGAACTGAACGTTTTATCATGGTTGGGAGGGCTCTGTGTGTCATTATGTTGCCATGTGTTTACTAGGGTTTGCCTATTTGGATTGGCATAGCAATTTATTGCATAGTGACCTGGCTGACCACAATGGTAGCAAATTGGGATATTTTTATTCATACTTTTATCTACATGACCAGTATGTGTTTTATTGTCTCTATTTTGTCCATAGTATTTTCTGTTTTCTGATGAGAAACTGTGTCCTATTTGACTTTTATTTTGGACTATAACATCGTTCTTTTGCTTTTCCTCATACATTTTGTCAAACATTTCTTGAAACTTTTCTTTCGTTAAAGAAATAACATTATTTTCAGACTCTGTTTTCCTCTCTTGTTTAGTCTCTGGTTTCTAAACATTGGGGTTATTTTGTTTTGGGAAACGCCCATTTTTCTTGACTTGTCTTACTTTCCTATATTTCCCCATATTTTCATTTTTTACACTATAACCATTAGTTGTTTCAATGTAAGTAACAATTTCTTGTACTGCTTCCTCAATACTTTTGGGGTCTTTTGTTAATTCCACATGAACCCTAGCTTCATTATTTGATAAACCCATTAAAAATTTATTTAAAAGATCTTCCTGTCTTATTTTTGCGTCCCTATTTGCATAAGCTTTGTCATATATGCGTTTAAGATCAGCAGCATAATCTGCAACTTCTTCATTGGGTTTTTGGGTTCTCCGGTTCAATTGAACTTTGTAATTTCTTTTGCTCTCAAAAACACCAAATCTGTGTTTTAATTCTTTTACTAATTTGGAATATGACCTTAAGGTTTTACTGTTTAATTGGTCGAAGGCAAAATTGCCAGCTTCTCCCTGTAATCTAGTTATCAATTCACTAAGTTTAGTATTTTTGTCCCATTGTTGTAGGGCAGCTACAACTTCAAATCTGTTTATCCAGACTTCCCATTTTTCTTTTCCTGTGAAGGGAGGGAGTCTTGCATTTGAAAATCCCATTTTAGATTTACTGTGTGTAATAACACTTGTATTTACACTTTCATTATCACTACTTGAATCACTGCTTGATTCATCAAAGTTTTCGTTTTCATATTCTGAGTCACTTGACTCTAAAAATTCATCATTGTGAATTGATTTAATGCTTTTGCTGTTATTGGGTTTCCTTAACTCGGACCCTTTGACTCTTTTATCATACTTGTTATGATTTTTATCTCTTATGTGTTTACTTCTCAAGTTATTTTCACATTCTGAGTCGCTTGACTCCAAAAATTCATCATTGTGAATTGATTTATTACTTTTACTCCTATTGGGTTTCCTTAACTCGGACCCTTTTACTCTTTTGTCAACCTTATCATGATTTTTCTCCCTTAAGTGTTCATTTTCAGATGGATTTATTGCCACATATTTTGTAATGGTACTTTGAATGGCATTTATAATCTGGTTTGTCATATCTTGTAATGCCCCTTTTAGCATTCCATACAACCCAGGAGAGTCGCCTTGGCTTGTAGGATTAATTTCTGAATTTTGTTTTGGACTATTTGAAGTTTGTTTTCCTTCCAACTTATTTTTCAAGCGAGAACTTCTACGCTGTGCTTGTGGGGCTGGTAATTTGAATTTAGGTATATTACTAGTACTTGCAATAGGACTATGATAAACAAATTTTGAAACTATCGTTTCATTCTGAACTTCATTATCAGAATTGTCTGAAGTACGATTTTCTGAGACATTTTCAAAATCTTTAGAATATTCTGTTTCTATTTCTGTCATAGTATCAGTTTCAATAGCCTGGTTTTTCTTACGTCCCATTTTTGAATATTTTTATATAATTACAAGCTTTTAAAAGAGAATAACCTATTTAACACCTATTTTATTCTTTTATACAAAAAAAAAAAAATTAGTTCGTATCACTGGATCCAATATCTTTGAAAGGATCCCGCCGAGGATGCCAAAAATTATGTAGCGTGCTAAAAGGCCAAATCTCAACCAATGATCTAAAAATATAACTATCCTTCCTGAATAAACCAAAGCCAAGAAACCTGCTCGCCAAAAGTAATACTATGTCTCGCCTTTACAGTACTAACTTTTAGTACTGGGTCATTTAAACTTCACCAATACTAATATAATGGCAGAATTAATTTAATACTGTTGATTCAATCTATAATTTATTAGTCCATTTTATAATTTCAAATGATTTTTATATATTTACAAAATTACAAGATATCCTAATCCTGAAACCTTACAGGATATGTGGATAAAATTACTACGATTATTGGACTAAATAAAATATTGTCCAGACCCTGAGACTTTACAGGATATGTGGACCAAATTATCTTAATTACCAAAAATATAAGTCTGTGTCTCCAGATACACTAATAACACTAACAAATGTAAAATTTAAATGTGTTTAACTTTATTTAAACTTTGTGCTGTTTTAAATTTATGTGAATTGTTAAACAAGGCATGTACTAGCCACCTTGCTAGTAATATATGTCTTGTAAGTGGATAAATTTACTTTGTTAAATTTTTGGCAAGACAGGTACTATCAACTTCGATAGTAATATTGTCTTGAATGTCTAAAAGTGTACTTTTAATTTACTTGTTTTTAAAACAAGACATGTACTAGCCACCTCGCTAGTAATGTTTGTCTTGTATTATCAGAAATTTTTAAAATTAATAAATTTGGACAAGACAAGTACTATACACTTTAATAGTAATGTTTGTCTTGGGTTTCTAAACTGAACTTTACTTTAAATTTTAAAACAAGATAGGTACTAGACACTTTACTAGTAATGTATATCTTGTGTTTTTATTAAATTTTGACAAGACAAGAACTATCCACTTTGATAGTAATGTTTGCCTTGGATGTCCAAAATTGTACTTCAATTTAAACAAGACATGTACTAACAACCTCGCTAGTAATGTGTATCTCGTATATTTAATTGTGAAATGTTTAACAAGAGAAGTACTATCCACTTCGATAGTAATGTTTGTCTGGTTTTCTTAAATGTTTTAGTTCCTTAGTATTCTACTTGTTTATTTATTAATTTTTATACTAACACAGTTATTTGAGATTTGTATACTAACAATCTTGCAAGTATTTGCTTTTACTGTTTTTCTGAAAGTTAAACTTTATTTCTAAAAGTTTATTGTTTTGCATGAAATTTGCAAACTTGCTGAATTTCCATAACTTAAGCTTAGTGCTGTTTATTTATGATACTTGTTCCTTCGGTT
>MJUU01037142.1:595-13011 GCA_002080025.1 Modiolus philippinarum | reverse complement strand
GACAAGACAGGTACTAGTAACCTCACTAGTAATGTATGTCTTGTAGTTTCCCAAAGATTTCCATAATTTTAAAGTAGAACTGGAGATCAAAATATCACAATAAATATGTTTCAAAAGATAACAATATTTAAATAATTCACAATAATAACATATTGTCTCTTGACATTTTACTGTTTCTTGTAACAAATTTCAGTTATTTTCCCACAATTTCTAAAATTCCCTAAATAATAAAAATTCACTGAATAATTTAGTAAATAACTTTTGTAATGAATAAAATTATAAAAAATTAAACTTTTAGCATCTTTTTAGTAGTTTCTAAATGTAAAAATTTCCTTACTTCAAAGTTTTGTTTGAAAAATATTAATTTTGCCAAAATTACTGGTGTTTCCTTTGAAAAATGGCGTGAAGTGACGTCAAATTAGCGTTTCGACGGCTTTTTATACCGGCACCGAAAATCCGGGGCACTGCACGAAAAATCTGGTGCAGATAACGTTAACCAATGAAAAATTAAAGAAGAGAAATCATTAATCCAATCAAAACGTATTTTCGAATGAAATTTACTAGAATATCTAAGAATTATTGAAAAAGCAAAAATTTATCATTAGATATCAAGAAACATTCATTTCTATTCATACTATATAAAAATACAATTTATTTACATAAGTTTAGCGACAACCAATGAAATTGTTGGCGCTCTCTAGTAACAAAATGGCCGACTTCGTAAAGAAGAAAGTGTTTGCAGACACAGAGATCGAAGAATATACCCGTTTAACAGAAGTTTTTAGCAGTGAAAACACGATTCTAGGATCGAATATAACATAAGGAAATAATGTATGGTAATAGGTTTACATGACACATCCAAAATTTGTGTAATTATCAAAAACATGGTTTGATCTCTGCATCGGTAAACACGGGGCACATCTCAAAATACAAAAATGTCAACACACGTGGTCTCAATTAAAATCAATCATAACATTGTCTAACTTAATTAGACTTTGAAAAATTTATAATCCATAGCAAATATTCACTAAAACAAGATGAAGAATATCAGCAATAACATTATAAAAAATTATTATTGCCAAAAATGTGAAATTTTGACTTAAAACAAACATATGTCAAAATTTGGAAAAATTTCTCCCCCATTAAGAATACTGACTATAGACATAAAGCTTGACATATGGATACAAAATCCCTAATATTACAATATTTTAGATTAAATTACAAAAAGTTGGAGTATCGCGGCCATCGATATAATATCGAATGAAGAAAATCTGCTTTTCTTTATATATTTTAGGTTAAATTTCAGCAAGTTATAGTATTGCGGGCATTAATATAATATCGAATGAAGAAAATCTACTTAGTCTTATATATTTTAGGTTAAATTACAGCGAGTTGAAGTATTGCGGGCATCGATATAATATCGAATGAAGAAAATCTGCTTTTTGTTATATATTTTAGGTTAAATTTCAGCAAGTTATAGCTATGATATCAAATTAAGAAAATCTGCCTTTTGTTATATATTTTAGGTTAAATTACAGCTAGTTGAAGTATTGCGGGCATCGATATAACATCGAATGAAGAAAATCTGATTTTTCTTATAGGTTAAATTACAGATATGTTGGAGTATTTGGCCATGGATATAATATTGAAAGAAGATAATCTGCTTTTTCTTATATATTTTAGGTTAAATTACAGAAAGTTGAAGTATTGCGGGCATCGATATAATATCGAATGAAGAAAATCTACTTTTTCTTATATATTTAAGGTTAATTTAATTACAACAAGTTGTAGTATTGTGGGTGCATCATTTTAACGTGAAAACGAAATGTGCACATCATCTTATATTTGTTTGTGGCAGTTCACAGCATATTTTATTTACTACAGGACTGATTTTTGTTTATTTATTTATCTAATTGTTTATTTTACAAAATGACGGAAATTTACAGTATTACAATTTTCGAGTACATAAAAGTGACTGTTTTCTGATAGTTCTGATATGTTTACGGCAAAATTGAAGAACATTGCACTCAACGTGTGAAAATCTTTTTGCGTTCGATCGTTGTGTGAATCGTGTGCGCGTGGTAGGGAATGTGGGACCAGGATGTGGGACGTATCCATCGCTGTATTAAATTTTGAGTATTCACAGTTCTTGTATTGTTTTAGAGCTATACGACTAATCAGAGCAGTCAGGATTCTATGACAGGTTAGAGCGGTCAGGGCTCTATGACTGGTCAGAGCAGTCAGGGCTCTATGGCAGGTCAGAGCAGTCATAATTCTATGACAGGTTAGAGCGGTCAGGGCTCTATGACTGGTCAGAGCAGTCAGGGCTCTATGACTGGTCAGAGCAGTCAGGATTTTATGACTGCTCCAAGTTAACTTCAAGTTAACTTAGGACTGTTCTCATGACTGCTCCCGAAGTTAACTTGGAAGAGAGGTTATGTCTGCATCCTACTGTATGTCACTTTGATATCTTTTTTTTCACTGTTTTAATCCGAAACCTGTTCCATATTACACCCAATCCTTTCCTCTACTGCAAACATTGAATTAACTACCTCAATCATTTTTTTTTCTAAATAAAGCTCCCAACGCATAATAAAAGCGCTAAACCTAGGCATATATATCACCCTACAGTATTCCCTGACATAAGGCTTCGGAAATATCTAAATTCCTACGGTGCTTTTTTCAAACATTCATCTCTGACTAATGTGTTAGCAGTATTCCCTAACAAAAGCCTTTGAGAATTTCCAAAATCCTACGGGGATTTTTTTTTCAAAAATTTATTTTTGACTTGTGGATTAACTGTAGTCTTTCAATAGCTTTTCTTTGTAAATTGTTACCTCTGACGTTATCTGCAAGCTTGTGATACCTTTTCAAAAGCTTTAATTTCCCACAACATTTAAAAATATATTAAACATTCAGGTGTTCGTAAGTCCAGATGCCAAAGCGTCAAATTCACCCGCTTACAGATTTAAAGCGAAGCAAAGGAAGCAACAAAACCTGATTATACAAAGAATGTTAACAATCCAAAATGATATAATGAGATTGTTTTAGTGGGCTATATCTCTCTTGCGTGTTAAGTCTGTCAGGATCGTCATAAGATCGAAATGGCCAAACAAGATCATAACGTATATGGTAGTGGAACATCATCAACCTCTTTAAAAATGAGTTTTAACATATTTTATCCTGCGAGGCTTTACAAGTTAGCTTAGGTTATCCCGAAGCAATTAATGATAAACTTGTGAAAAGATCATTTTTATTTTCAAAAAATGTCAGTATAAGAGGGATAGAATCTTACGAAATCCAATTACATGTATTACTGTTATTACCAAGTCCTATCAACAAACTAACAGTTTCATTTATTTTGATTTCAGCTAATTTCCCAATCTACAGCATAAACGTAAAGCTTTCGTTTACTGTAGCCCCTACCCTTTCCTTTTCGCTTACTATAGCCTTGCCTATGTCACTTTGATATCTTTTTTTTCACTGTTTTAATCCGAAACCTGTTTTATATTACACCCAATCCTTTCCTCTACTACAAACATTGCATTAACTACCTCAATCATTTCTCTAAATAAAGCTCCCAACGCATAATTAAAGCGCTAAACCTAGGCATATCTATCACCCTACAGTATTCCCTGACATAAGGCTTCGGGAATATCTAAATTCCTACGGTGCTTTTTTTCAAACATTCATCTCTGACTAATGTGTTAGCAATATTCCCTAACAAAAGCCTTCGAGAATTTCCAAAATCCTACGGGGATTTTTTTTTTTCAAAAATTTATTTTTGACTTGTGGATTAACTGTAGTCTTTCAATAGCTTTTCTATGTAAATTGTAACCTCTGACGTTATCGGCAAGCTTGTGATACCTTTTCAAAAGCTTTAATTTCCCACAACATTTAAAAATATATTAACATTCAGGTGTTCATAAGTCCAGATGCCAAAGCGTCAAATTCACCCGCTTACAGATTTAAAGCGAAGCAAAAGAAGCAACAAAACCTGATTATACAAAGAATGTTAGACAATACGAGAAGTATTCTTGACAATCCAAAAATGATATAATTAGATTGTTTTAGTGGGCTGTATCTCTCTTGCGTTTGATGTTTATATATTTTGGGTTCGAAAGTCTTTGACAAAGTACCAGTATTTCACCTTGACGCCTGTTGTGAATTTTCAACGACATATATACTGTAAAAAAAGGCCATTTCACAATTTCATCACTCCAATGACACTCCAAGCATCCTGCTAAAACTGACAATGTTCTGAAATTGGAAAAGGAATGAAAAGTTTTCGCGTCGTTGCATTTTATTTCATTGAATCGAATTTCATGTAAAGTAGTTCATAGCGACTTATTTTTCCGGTTGAACAAGGTAAACATAAATTACAAACAATTACAAACCATATTTTATATACTATTATACTTATAATTAACAAAAAAACTTGCAAGTTTGAAGTAAGCAAATACAAACAACATTGTTTTATAGTTTTACTCCCTTGCATATTCAGCCATTATTTATAATTGTGACAAAAAATACAAACTTGTCTACATATATATGATCCTATATGAATTATACATTTTGTTCCCAACCAAGATTAAGTAATAAATTGGTAATCTTAAGGAAAATAAGCAGTAAAATATCTTTTTGCCTCATTTTTAATCAATAAATATAGCCCATATGATAAAATCTCATGTATAATGTACGCCTCACAATTTCAAAAAGGAATACTTCTGCAGTAAAGTTAAAAATTGCATGTTATCACTACATGGCTGACACACTGTGTCCAATCGGGTATGGCGACGGTTGTTTGGTAACTACTTCTTGTTTTTAAGATATTAAAAAATATGCATAAAAATTATTATACATTCAGAATCTAACATTCAGAGAAAGATATGAGACAATGGTAGTAAAATACTGAAGGAACAAATCACAAGATTCCAAGATTACATAAGTCCAGAGACGAGGCAAAAGCAAGAACACCAGAAGACGGAAAACCATAGCCACTATATGCCCACAAAACACTCAAACACTGCATATACAACACAAAGAATTAAAGGACTAACAGTGTGAACTCTCAAAAAGACAGTGACATCAGATGCTCCGGAAGGGTAATTATGTCCTGCTCTGTATATAGTACCCGTCACACTGTCAGTCGGTCAATCCAGGGTAATTCAAATACGGTAATGTCAAATCTGGAAGACGTGAATATAGCTGTAAATGTCATTTTTCATTTGTGACACTGACATTTCATATCTATCCATGATGTCGTGGTGACGGCCATAGAATTTTTGAAGGGACGAAGTAACAACGGCTGAACATATTCCTTACTCAGCAGTTTTTGTGACAGTGCTTTTGCTATTTCAACAATGTCACTGTATGAACTGCATGCTCTATAGTAACGAGTTAATTGTGAAATATACACTCCATATGCTGGGGAGGTATGTATATTGCTGTAGAGAAAGGGAAAGTTCACAATTTGAAAGTCACAATCATCCATGTTTGTCATAAAGCCTAGATTTCAGACGTCCATGTTCGTCATTGTATAACAAAAGGTCAAGGTATAAAGCAAATATGGGTGAAATAATTTCATTTATTTGCTTGCAAACAATGTAATGATTGTTTAAGATTAGCTAACATGGCAAACAATGAAGAGAAATCGAAATGAAAGTGTTCATGTTTGGTTCAATGTAATCAGTAAACAAATACAAATCACGTACACTTTCACTTTTAGTTTGAATAAAAATGATCTGATTTAACTCTATACGTGATCTTCAATTAACAAATATGAATATTATTAATTCAAATTATTTGGTAATTAAGTCCTTGGGATAACAAGAAATAGATACTAAACAACCGTTGTTGTACTCGATTGGACACAGTGTGATATAACCATGAATAACTACAAAATTCCAGTTTTTTTTATCTCGAGAAGATTACTAAATTTTAGATAGGGCGATTCTGTTGGAGATATTTTTATACATCCTTTATTTAACTGCAAAATATTCAAGTGATCATTCTTGCCTCAGTATCCTACATGATTAGTCATTGAAGACTTGATATTAAGACCACACCAATAAAGCATGAAGCTGTTATGTAATATACTGTCTTTTGTTGATAGTAATGCAGTACTTATGACTGATTCTCAAATCTTACAAAAACAAATTACACCGTAATATAACATGGCATGTATACAAAACATGTCTGTCTTCATTAATTCCTTTAAAACAATTTGCTCAAGAAGTACCGCAATTTTTTTCATTAAAACAAACGCTTTAAATAACACTTTAAGTGTATTACGATTTTGTTATTTTATCAATTTTTGTTCAGCAGTTTTGGATTAGACTGATACAAAAATTGTTAAATGGTTCCATTTCTTCACCCATTTAATACAGTCACAAAAACATGGCCATAGTCACTTGTGTTTTCATGTTGGTATACTTTTTTAAAGTTTTTCAAAAATTTAGAATTGATTGCATTTCTTTATATTTTGGGTTTTTTTTTATTGATGTAGTGGCTGGGATTTATGAAAGATTAGTCCCAAAAACGTCAGCAAAATCGTTCACGACCTCGACGTTGACCTGAAAACCAATCATTTGAAACAATTACAATATCTCACATAAAGAAATCTGATAAAAATGAATATTGTGTCATGTGTTGAAAGGTCAATACTCAGATGAAATTGCTCCAAGATTTATGGGGTTATATGATCTCTTAAAGCTGTATGATATGAATTAATGTTTGGTCTGCACTGAACTTTAGCATCGAGTTCTTAACAATATAAACTGCTCTGATTTGTTTTGTTTGTTTTTGTTTTGTTTCGTTTTGTGTTAATTATGTGCCAAGCTTGTAGCTTACATACATGTATTTCATATGTAATAGACAGACTTGGTCGCATATTACAGGTATTCATAAAAATGTTGATTTTTATCATTTTTGCACGACTTGAGTATATGTATGTTGATGCAACGGAGGTTTCACATTTCCTTTCTGTGAAATGCTCTCACAAGAAAACATTGTCAAATTTAGTACCGATATTTACATTATAAAATGCTAGTGAAAACATTGAAATGTAATGAATGAATATACCCTGAACAGAAAAAAACATACTTAATGATGTAAAAGAAATAATTTTGATCCTTTTTTGTTTAACATAGTAATTATTATTTGATCTATTACAAAAATGGTTGAAGACTAGCCGCGCAAAAATTTAAATATTGCAGGGGTCGAAATAAAATCGGCTTTCGGGTCAGCACCGAAGTACTGACTACTGGGCCGGTGAATACCCTCGGGGACTAACAGAGGCATCGACCCAGTGGTAACAAATAACTAAATACTGAAGTCACTATGAATTTATTTTCTGCATATGCGCATTTCGACAGCTTATGTCTCTTTAGTGCAAAAACATTTGGAAGACCATAAAATCAAACATATTAAAACTGATAGAGAACAAATACCCAATATTATCTAAATGTTAAGCCAAAATCAGCTAAGGAAAGAGTTTTGCTTGGGGAGATACTCCTTTGTTTTCAAATAGTAAATATATAATACATCGGCAAACGAATACAGAAGCAAGAACGAGGAAAGGGGGAATTCTAAAATCATAAATCAAAAACCATGCCAATACACATCCAACACGACTTTAGATAGTATGAGAAAAAGAAAACAAATGAACAAAAATGAACAAGAGCGCCACATAACTAAAGCACTAGCAATGTGAACCCCCACAAAAACTGAGGTATCATCAGGTGCATCGGAATGATAAGTATAATATGCTCCCCGCATGGTACCCGTCACACAGCCAGATAAAGTATGGTGTTGAAAGATCTGTTTGGTGACTGAATGGTTGATGTCATTTTCTTACCCTAAGACAAACAAATTAAAATGCATGGTATTTTTCCGGAAGGCTTAATGAAATAAAAGGGACATGATCTGCTCCATGCATGGCAGATATAGTTTATGAGATTAGTAGTAAATTCGTCGTTGTATTCGTAATACTTTTCAAAACGGTTTGTAGAAGTAATAACTCAAAAATGTTTAAATCATCAGACATCACAAGCGCACAGTTCTTAAGCATATTAGTAGAAAACAAGTGAGTTTTTTACACAAAATATTGACTTTCAAACAAACAAAAAATTAAGCATACATTTAACATCAGTTGTGAAACTTACACATAATTTAACGATGGTAATGTTTTTCTTTGTATTTCAATGCAAATGGAAGAATAAAACAGATGTTTTTGACTTGTTTCAAAAAAATGGAAGAATCTATTTCAAATGAAGAGAGATAAGTCAGAAACTCCACTACCTTCTAGCTGATTATACATATAATAACACAAACCTATAGCATTAGTTGCAATAACCGGCGCGTCAATGTTGATTTGATGGTCAAACAGATTACAATTGAATGATATTCTATTAAAAACTCTCTAGTCGAGACTTGTAGAAAAGCACATGCTATATACATCTTGCCTTGGTTGGAGTTTTTTTTTAATTAATATTTTGCTACATAAAACAATTAAGAGAGATTTTTTCGGGGGTTTCAAAGGCGTCCGAAGGTATTTATGAGTCCATCAGTCAGTAAATATTACCTTGCGTTTTGAAGATATGAATTTTACATTACGCTTTACAAAAATGTACTTTTTGGTAAATTTCTACCCTTTAAAATACTGAGGCTTCATTTCAGTTGATGGATGTCCTTGATACTAGATTTCGCTTCCCATTTTGATATATTTGGCTATCCATATTATTGAAATCGGATGTTGGTGATGAAGGGATAACTACATTTGTACTTGTCAAATGTGTGCAGCATTAACCAATACTTTTTATTATGCATCTTGGGTATTTGTAAAGTCAAAAGAATTACAAAACAAAGAATGATTTTTTTTTTCTGAAAATGCATATTTCATAAGATGCTATTGATAAGCTTCGTGCTCTCCGTGTAGTTGAATTCCAATATCAATGACCTTGCAAATTAAAAAAAAAACTGTTTGTTGCTTTATATGTTCCAACAATGAAAAATCTATCATGTAAGGTCATAAGGATTTTATCATTTCTAGGTTATCGGAGTTAAACTTTTGCTGCTCATTAAGCAACGTATTTTCTATTGATACAGCGTAATTATCATTTGATTCGTAAGCGTACATTGCATCTGTAATACAAGGAACAAAAAACCTTCTAATTTCGTGCAATGATCTATTTTACCCTAACTGATGAATTATTTAAATTGTTTAATGACAATAATTTGGACACTTAATGTAAGCTTAGCAATTTGCCATCATAAAAAGTGGATACAATCTCTCATTTGGATGCCACGATTAATCCAAAATCAACATGAACAAGGCCTTAGCGCGTAAAAACCGTCAATGCTGATTTCTGCCATCACAATTCATTGTTATTAGCTCACCTGGCCAAAGGCCATGTGAGCTTTTGCCATCACTTGGCGTCCGTCGTCCGTCGTCGTCGTCCGTAAACTTTTCACATTTTGGCTATCTACTCTGAAACCACTGGACCAATTTCAACCAAACTTTACAGGAATGATGTATGGAAAGTCCTTTACTAAGTTTGCCGAAATTTTTCCGATCCGCAAAAAACATCGCCGCCAGCGCTGAACTTAGATTTAACATTAGACCCTATGGGAAAAAGCATTTAATTGCTATCTCCTCTGAAGCTACTGAAGCAAATTGAACCAAACTTTACAGGAATGATGTATGGAAGGTCCTTTACTTAGTTTGTCGAATTTTTTTCGATCCGTGAAAAAACATGGCCGCCAGCGCAGAACATAGTTTAACATTGGACCCTATGGGAAAAGCAAATATTTGCTATCTCCTCTGAAGTGACTGAAGGAAATGGAACCAAACTTTACAGGAATGATGTATGGAAGGTCCTTTTCTTAGTTTGCCCAAATTTTTTCAATCCATGGAAAAACATGGCCGCCAGCGCTGAACTTAGATTTAACATTGGACCCTACGGGAAAAGTATATAATTGCTATCTCCTCTCAAGCTACTGAAGCAAATTGAACCAAACTTTACAGGAATGATGTATGGAAGGTTCTTTACTTAGTTTGCCGAAATTTTTTCGATCGGTGAAAAAACATGGCCGCCAGCGCAGAACATAGTTTAACATGGGACCCTATGGGAAAAGCATATATTTGCTATCTCCTCTGAAGTTACTGAAGCAAATAGAACCAAACTTTACAGGAATGATGTATGGAAGGTCTTTTAATTAGTTTGCCGAAATTGTTTGGGTCCGTGAAAAAACATGGCCGCCAGCGCACAACATAGTTTAACATGGGACCCTATGGGAAAAGCAAATATTTGCTATCTCCTCTGAAGTTACTGAAGGAAATGGAACCAAACTTTACAGGAATGATGTATGGAAGGTCCTTTACTTAATTTGCTGAAATTTTTTCAATCCGTGCAAAAACATGCATGGCCGCCAGCGCAGAACATAGTTTAACATGGGACCCTATGGGAAAAGCATATATTTGCTATCTCCTCTGAAGTGACTGAAGCAAATGGAACCAAACTTTACAGGAGTGATGTATGGAAGGTCCTTTACTTAGTTTGTCGAAATTTTTTCGATCCGTGAAAAAACATGGCCGCCAGCGCAGAACATAGTTTAACATGGGACCCTATGGGAAAAGCAAGTATTTGCTATCTCCTCTGAAGTTTCTGAAGCAAATGGAACCAAACTTTACAGGAATGATGTATCGAAGGTCCTTTACATAGTTTGCCAATTTTTTTTTGATCCGTGAAAAAACATGGCCACCAGCGCAGAACATAGTTTAACATGGGACCCTATGGGAAAAGCATATATTTGCTATATCCTCTGACACTACACTGGATGAATTGATTGGTTTACTGAAAAAAAGTCTCATTAAACTTTAAGTTTCAAATTTATTCTACATTAAATGCATATTAAATATATAGTTTAAGTAGCAGTTTGTAAATGCTAGTAAACTAGAAATTTATCCACCTTTTCTTGCATTTAAGGTAGTTCGACACTAATACACGGCGCATTCGATTGGCGCATTTGCGAAACACAAGTCGGATGCGGAATTGACTGGATTTTCAAGCCAGAATATTCAATATTTGGCCATTTCATTATGACGTCATAATAAATTGACATACACTTTCCCGCGAATTAGCTCCCTTTTACAATAAATATTGCATGTTTCGTAAACTACATAAAATATTTTTCTTAATCCGACGGTGACATATAGATTTTATCAGCTCAACTTATAGCTCAAATGTATACCTCTGAAATATCAGAAAATAAAAAAAATCTATCTGATGTTTATTTCATATGAAAGCTTAACAATAAGCATGTTCTCACAGTTCCCTATATATTCTTTGTAAATATTGGTGAAAAATAATGAATTTGGCCTGATTTTCAAAGACTGATTACAGGATCGGTGATATATCTTTTTTATTTTATTTTTTTAACAAATGGGCTAAGAACTACAAAATATCTTAAAATAAAAAAAATTTTCTGATCATTTCATTAGGCTCGAACTTCCTTAATATAAATTTTACTTGAAGTTTAAATGGTGAAGTAAGTTAAGCTAAAATTCATGAATTTATTTGTCTAAATAAATGTTGTTAAAACCAGCTTTAAATTAAAGATTTATTTAGAGAATAAACTTAATGTATTCTTATAAACTACAAATTAAATTTGGGTTTAATGCTACGTTATTATTTCAGTAAATCAAACTTTTCATGTAGTGTTTACTAATTATTACAAATCAGTGTCATGACAGAAGGAAAGAGTTAATTTTAGCGCATACTATAAATAGAATGGGGAAGTCCTCTATTTTCATTTTTGGTCATGGACCGGAAGTTTGGAATTGAACGTATTACGAACTGAAATGTCCCTGATTGAGTGATATAGTTAGGGAAATATTCATTATCTGAAAGCTTCACAATTGACTTAATATTAAAAAGAAGCTAGCCTTTTCTAGCCAAAATTTCTTGCTTAAACTTTGTATTGGTTAGATGAGGGAAAAAACATAACTCATTTTGTGCGGATTTAAAAAGCTTCTGACTGCTAAAAAATTGGGAAACCAGTCCTGCCGTATATGGAAATATGTTTACTTCCGGTTAAAAGGAGCGCCAGATAATGCAAGCAATGTGATTTGAATTGAAATGTGTATTGATACGAACAGCTGAATATATATATACATGATTTACAAACTAGTATCTAAAGGTAGGCAACAGTTCGATAGTATATGCATCTTGGCCTTACCTGTTTTTCAGTGATCAGGGACAGTCGTGTTGTCCCGGGCATGATGTGGCCAGAGACCGAGAAATCATAGATCATGTTACACTATTAGATATAAAATACAAGTATTATTTGACATACAAGTATATGACCTAACACCTGTCAAGTCCTCACCAAGCACTGCTCTCTTAACCCCCCCC
>MJUU01037141.1:44347-59828 GCA_002080025.1 Modiolus philippinarum | reverse complement strand
TGTGTTCTCGTCTTTGGACTTCGATTTTTGTAAATTACAATTTTCAAATATCTAAATTGTCGTCAATTTTGTCGAAAACAAAGGAGTATCTCCCTCATGCATAGCTCTGTACATAGCTGATTTTGGCTTTCCGTTTAGATCAAACTTGTTTTTTTGTTCTCTATCAGTTTTTAAACATCATTGAAATCATGGTATTCTAAATAATTAGATTTTGTCTGCACTGATGAGACATAAGTTGTCGAAATGGTCATACGCAGAAAATTCGGTATTTTGTTATTCCTTCGATACTCTTTTGCCGTTTTTTCTCACTTTGACATTATTATAAAAATAGATGTTAAAATCTAACATTAAAAATCAATATAAATTTCGATCGGAAGTAATGATTTGGACATGAAAATTTGTATTCCTAACCAGAGGCCTAATCCACGAGATACCTAGTATCCTGATTGAGGGCTGGGTATATGAGAGATAATTTTAGTGCCTCCTCTGGTTACTAGGTTTTTGAAATTGTGTGAGACTCGTGTGCGATACATCACATTTTTATTCAACGATATATAGATAATGCAAAATTGAAAAGTTTAAAAGCTCCATCTTATTGGTATTTTAATTTATTCATTTAACAATTCAAACGACGATCTTATGAGATCCTGACATATGTGCAGTCGCAAAAAAAAAAAGAAAAAAAAACGTTCCGAGAAAATGACAACACATCGATCCACATAAATAATATGATTACTATTTCCAGGGTTTATCTTTCTATTTATTTCTTCGATTATTGGAGCAGTTGCTAGTGCAGTTATCACTTACACGTTGTCTACAAGGACTCAATTTGCTGTTGATATGATCAGAAATGTATGTAGTTGCTTATTAACCCCATATTATTATATAAAAAGTAATTGCAGCTAGCTAGATTTAATATTCCGTAGATAATTTTTCGGATTTTATGGTACAATGCATTTCAGTCATGCACCATAGATAAATACATGTAAATAAATTCATTACCACCCACTTCTCGAACTAAACTAATAGGTATCGGATTTGACATTGCTTGTACTTTACTATCAATGTTTTTTGTTATAATCTACATAAAAAGCTTCTGGTAACCACGAAAAGACTGATACAAGAACATTCCGACTTGAAAATCCAGTCAATTCCTCATCCGACTCAATTTTCGATATGCGCTTATCAAATGCACTGTGTATTATTGTGGATCTACCTTAAAGCTGCACGTAAGGAGACAACATTTAACGTTTGATTCTTCACTTCTTTACTATCAAGAGATCGATGCATATGTTGTTGTAGAGACTTTGTATCATGTGCATTTACTCCATATTCTGTCATTGTTTATTATGAGTATCTTTAAATTGATAAATAAAAGTAGAAAAACATAAATCACTAAAGGAATATCAGTAATTTTGTCTTCTAACGAAGTCTAAGAATGAAAAACCTGAAGATATAGCCCAAAATTACAAATATTTGCATAATCGTTTCATGCTATGTGGTGGATCAATTACTATTTCTACTTTGATTATAAAAATGTAATGCTATTAAATGATAAATGATGTAGAGTTGGCCTGCATTAATGTTGAAAAGTTCCAATTATTTTACCTACATAACATATATTAACTGCTTTTAAAGTAACAAAAATATTTTTATGTAATTGTAAACCAATACCTAAACCATATGCATTCCGACTCTAATTGTATTTGTCACAAATTGGTATCTGTACTTTGAAAAAATTTATCCAAACGCAATCAACGACATTGGAGGATTAAAAAAACAGAGTTGCGAAGGAAAAGGCAATTTTAATGTGATAAAAAATGTGCGCCTTTTATCAAAACTAATTCTTTAGACTTTCGCATTAAACATTGTTATCTCCGTGGTCACCTTATCTATCAACCCTTTAAGAAATTAAAAGAAAATAAAAAATCTTTTTACTCTGATTCAAGATTCCTGTTTTATTTAGTACTGGGGTGCATTTTTTCCTTTCTATGACCTTTTGATTTTTAGTTGCTATCGGACTCTACTACGGAAAAGGAGGAGATTTGGCGCGCCATATAATCAGTTAAACCCACCATTTTCGTCAGTATCAAGTTAGAACAATTGCGGTTGACATTTTTTCCTTTGATTTTCCACCTGCCTTGTTTATTAGACTCTTGGACATTGGCCCTTTGCAATATCATTCGGAATCTTTGTTATTGCCCCAATCTTCCGGAAACGAGAGCATGACTATTTTAACACGAATCTGCTGTAATATTGCAAATGAAAACTTATTGTGGAGTAAAGTGTAGCACACAACAGTCACATGAAAACCCGTGAAAAAAAAAATAAAAATAAAAGAAAAAAACTTTTTGAGGTTTTCTCAAATCGCCAGAATGATTGTAAAACGACGTTTACTTAGTAGAACACCGAAGGTACAAGAACAAGTATATTACATACTCAAAATAGGGTTTGTAAGTCTCGTCATGTGATTCACAAGAGTCCAGGATAAACAGACAATTCGAAAACGCTTCCCGCCAAAACATGACGTCTGAGTATTGTGACGTAAACAATTTTGTTTTAAAACGTCATATATCTTTGTTTAAAATGTAACTTCCGGGTACAATTCTCCATCCCGGAAGTCCCAAAATTATACAAGACTTACAGGCCCTATACGGAGCCGAAAAGAGAACACCAGGAGACACCACACAGCTAAAATACTACAAATGTATACACATATTTTAACATGTTTAAACGCTACAAATAAAACGCCAAAAGCTAAGCACTCAGTGTGAATTCTAAAACACGAGAGAGAAATCAGAATCCCTGAAAAAGAAAGCATATCTCCGTTTGTATTCAACATCCATCACACGTTTAATCATAATTAAAAGATGAAGTCGAAATCGGTGAGAAGATGAATTTAACTGAAAATGTCCGTACTTATCCATAAAACTGACATTACTTATCAATCTATGATGATTTTATGATTTCCTTATTTAGACATTTTGAAGGGACAAATGTAATAAAATTAGAATATATCCCCGAATGAGCATATCCAGGCACAGTACTTTTGCTCTTTCCATAGACTCTGGTCGAAAATAACATTGGCACACGAATTGCTATGTTGATTATACCTGTATTGCAATACGGGTTCAGGTATGAGTCATGTCATTTTTGCTGAATAGGTTTACATGCTAACAAGTTAAAAAAGTTTAGAATTTTATTATACTCCCGATTTAGCGAGCGGTATTTAGTGATCATGGTGTCCGTTCAGTCCGTCAGTTTGTTCGTTATTCCGTGCACCCTAGGGTACACACATTGTGGCGACAACATCTTCTAGACCACTCGGTGGAATTCAATGAAACTTGCACAAAATGTATAGTATTTATTGCAATTATGCACCATCTATTTTAAATTTTGATTTGATCTTTTTTGTTGGGGAGCGGAGTATATATTTTGTGAGCTTTGCTCACAGTTTTTCTTGTCATCGTGTAGAGAAAAGAAATAAAGAAATCTATTTGTTTTCATTGCAATCCAGGGACCTGTAACAGAAAGTCACTTGGAATCTGTAGTGAGTGATTTGTTTACCATGGAGGTTGAACGTTCAGACAGAAGTGCTAGGTGTACCAACATACCACCTGTATCCTACCAGGAAAATGTATTTTGAATTGGTGATAGATGAAGGAATTATATTTAATGTTTTATTTTAACATTTCTTTTTTTTTAAATATGAAAAACAAGAGACACAAAAAAAATATTAACATCAAAGCTAAGCGGACATAAACAACTAACAGATGGCTGTTATTATATTCCCTGTGTTTCCTTGATAAATTAAACCACACCTTAATCAATTTTGTTACAGCAATTCATCAGCAAAACTATGCATAATAAATCAAACACATGTATAATTTTAATCAAGTATTAAAAGACGTCCTTAACTTCTCGCCATTTTTTGGAATATAATAATCAACAATATTTGCGCTTGATTTGTTCATTGTTTCCGTTGCTTTGTTAAGAGGCAAGACAGAGATAGCATCAATTGATAGTTAATCAGATATAATGAAAGTGCTTAAATTTTCAAAAATAATTAGATCACCCCTTAATAATTGGTTTACTCCTAGATCGTTTATCAGGAATGCTTGTCAAAAAGAATGAAAAAAAGAACAAATCTAG
Organism: Modiolus philippinarum; assembly: GCA_002080025.1. NCBI lineage: Eukaryota > Metazoa > Mollusca > Bivalvia > Mytilida > Modiolidae > Modiolus > Modiolus philippinarum. Next base: position 55,676 of record MJUU01037141.1, on the reverse strand, counting down.
CATACAGAAAAAAATGTTGATTTTTTTTTAAATCCACAAATGTAATGCATTGGATATAGAATGTGGTGAGCAGTTTTTTTGTTTCTGAAATTTTTATACTTTGATCAGCTGTTTTGCGCCTACAAACCCTTCCATCTGCATATCTGCGTATTTTCCTTATTGTAACTTACTATGGTCTAATGACTGGAATACATTACTACTGTCTACTGACTGGGATACCATACAAATGTCTACTGACTCCAATGCCATACTACTGTCTAATGACTGGGGTACCTTACTACTGTCTACTTACTGGAATACCTTACTACTGTTTACTGACAGGGATACTTTACTACTGTCTACTAACTGGGAAACCTTACTACTGTCTACTGATTGGAATACTATACTACTGTCTACTGACTGGAATTCTATACTACTCTCTTTTGACTGGGATGCTTAACTACTGTCTACTGACTGGGATACCTTACTGCTGTTTACTGACTGGGATACCTTACTTCTGTCTATTGGCTTGGATACCTTACAACTGTCTACTGAATGGGATACCTTACAACTGTCTAATGACTGGGATACCTAACTACCGTCTACTGACTGGGATACATTACTACTGTCTACTGACTGGGATACATACTACTCTCTACTGACTGCGATACCTTATTAACGTCTACTGACTGGGATACCTTACTATTGTCTATTGACTGGAATAGTATACTACTGTCTACTGACTGGCATACCTTACTACTGTCTACTTACTCTTGTTTCTTACTACTAGGAAAATGAAAAGATGTGGAGTGAATGTACATGTGACAAAAACGCACACGATACATTGAAAACTCCAGTTTATCAAGGACAAGGCTTTTATTCCTGTCTACATCTTGATGTCGCTGAGTGTCTTCAACTAGAGGTGAACAACATTCACCCCTCAAACGAGATCAAGAAGGCCCCTAGCGTGCACTTAAGCGGTATTCTTGACAAAAATTATATCAAGGTCACTCCCTTGCTCCCCACCCGCCATGGAGTGCCAACTTGGGCGATTACTGTCTACTAACTGAAATACTATACTACTGTCTACTGACTGGGATACCTTACTACTGTCTACTGTCTGGAATACTATACTACTGTCTACTGACTGGAATTCTATACTACTGTCTACTGACTGGGATGCTTAACTACTTTCTACTGACTGGGATACCTTACTACTGTTTACTGTCCAGAATTCTATACTACTGACTACTGACTGGGATGCCTAACTACTCTCTACTGAGTAACTAGAGTACCTTACTACTGTCTACTGACTGGGATACCTTAAAACTGTCTAATGACTGGTATATCTAACTACTATCTACTGACGGATATCTTACTACTCTTCCCTGACTGGGATACCTTACAACTGTCTACAGACTAGGGCACCTTACTACTGTCTGTTGACTGGGATACCTTATTATTCTGTACTGACTTGGATATCTTACTCATCTCTACAGACTGGGATATCTTACTATTGCCTAATGACTAGGAGTCCTTACCACTGACTAGGATGCCTTACTACTGTCTACTGACTGGTTTATCTTACTACTGTCTACTGACTGGCATAGCTACCTACCGTGTACTGACTGGGATACCTTACTACTGTCTACTGACTGGGATACCTTACTACTGAGAACTGACTAGAGTAAACTTACAAATGTGAACTGACTAGGATACCTTACCACTGTCTCCTTACTGGGATACCTTACTACTGTATTCCGACTGGGATGCCTACTAACTGTCTATTGACTGGGATACCTTACTACCTACCGTCTACTGACTGGGATACCTTACTATTGTCTACTGACTGGCATACTATACTACTGTCTACTGATTGGGATACCTGACTACTTTCTAATGACTGGGATACCTTACTACTGTCTTCTGACTGGAATACCTTTCTACTGTCTACTGACTGGAATACTATACTACTTCTACTGACTGGGATGCCTTACTTCTGTCTACTGACTGGGTTATCTTTCTACTGTCTACTGAAATTGATACCTTACTACTGTCTACTGACTGGGATACTTTACTACTGTGTACTGACTAGGGTACCTTCCTACTGACTACTGACTAGGATATTTTACTGACTGGAATAACTTTTTGTTGTTTACTGACTAGGATACTTTACTGCTCTATATCGACGAATACCTTGTTACTCTCTACTGACTGGAATACCTTACTACCGTGGACTGACTAGGGTACCTTAATACTGTTTACTGACTAGGATAGCTAACTACTGTCTATTGACTGGGCTACCTTACTACTGTCTACTGACTAGGGTACCTTACTACTGTATACTGACTGGGAGAGCTTACTACTGTCTACTGACTGGAATACTATACTACTTCTACTGACTGGGATGCCTTACTTCTGTCTACTGACTGGGTTATTTTTCTACTGTCTACTGACATTGGTATCTTACTACTGTCTACTGACTGGGATACCTTACTGCTGTCTACTGACTGGAAAACCTTACTACTGTCTACTGACTGGGATACCTTACTACTGTCTACTGAATACATCAAAACTTAATAGAAAAAAAGAATTTTAATAGTTTTTGGTTGATAGTGTGATTTAACAAATCACATTTTATTGATAAGGGACTATGATGATATATTTTGGGGGGTCTTTGTTTGCGTTTTTTTTTTTAATTTGTGAATGAAAAAAAAGCATGAATAAAAATAAAAATCAATAAAATAGATTGACATATCATAAGCATCAAGACTACAAATGGCTTAATTCGGTGGTGCGCAGGAAAAAAACTATATCCGAAAACGAGATTCTAAACCATCTTTTTATTTATATCAATGTCTGAAGGTGAGTTTACATTTGTATTGCATTTGCTCTTTAAAAATATATTGTTTGAAAAATCTGTATATTTGGCTGTCAATTCTTGTTATACCATTTCAAAAACATTTTCAACTTGCAGAATATTTTCTATCAGAATATGGGAAAAGCAAATGACCTAGAATGTAAAATTTACAAAAGAGAAAAAAAAGAAAAAAAAGAAAATATAATCAGATCCCGACCAATAAGACTGACTCAATTTGTTGTGGTAATGTCCATCATCAGAAGCCCAAGCTAAATGTCTTAGCAAAGTTAGATGTGGCAATGATATAGATGATATAATGAAGGTCGTCCTGTAAGGGGCTGCAAACTTAGTGATCTGAAGTAAAACATGTTTGTAAAAAGTTTGCTGATTTAAAATCAATGTAGACTGATAAAATACTTTAAATATTTTGATCATTGTTCATGCAATGATTTGTATTTTTAATAAGAATTTTGATTTATAATCTGTATGTTACTGGTATTCAGTCCAGTTCTTTCATGGTTGGTATAAAATGGTCAAACGATATGTAGTTGATATTATTCCAGCTGCCGTATTTGATTTTTGAAACCTTTAATTAACAAAACTTTAGAAACAAACTAGAGAAGACCATTGCAGTAGACCATACATGAAGTAACAAGAAAATTCTCCAACGCTTTCCTAGCATCTGTATTCAGATAATAACTAAGTTACTGAAAAAGGTGTTATTTTCGCGATTTTGATTCTGAAACCTATTCGCGAGATTTTATTTTTGCGATTCTCACTTATGTTTCCTTCTGTCTGTTATAAAAACAAACTTACGCATGGAATATTTTCGCGAATATGTGTTAATTGCGAAACTAACGAAAATAAAATCCTTTCGAAAATTTCCCTTTTTACAGAATGTGACTCTTTGTCGTGGTTGTCTATAACAGGAGCTTCATACAAAGCTAATAGGTACTCCATAGTCATTTTTGAATTCAGAAAAGCATTTTGATTTCTTACACATTTGATTGCTTCATCCTTATTGTATTGAACTGATTTTGCATTATTTTTTAGTTTTTAATAGAAGAGAAAACTATAGCCATTGTTTACTTTTTCCCTCCCTGGGAACAGAACTTAAAAATGTTATCCATAATGAACAACGGATACGTTACATAAGCTCAACATCATTTATACATAGGAAATACAAACAGATAAACTATGTTTTGCTTTTTGTCCTTGGTTTTCAATATGGTCTTCTATGATTAAAGTTATTGATCGAATGACGTTTATTGCCACAACATTTTGTGTGTCGCCTACACTTAGTGCAGGATCGACGCATATGGATTACGATCCGTCGTCTTTTAGTACGTCTGTCTATCTCTCCACCCGTCTGTTTGTGAGTTTCCAGTTTTTTTAAAATTATCTGCAACTCCTCCTAAACCGCTTTGTACTTTCCAACCACACTTGCAGGAATGCTTCATTTTATGTTGCGGTGGGGAACCATGCAGTTGGTTTTTCATTATTTTTTTTATTTTTATGCCCCGCCTACAAGAGTAAGGAAGGGGGCTTACAGTGTTCGGGACTGTCTATCCTCCGTCTGTCTGTTGATTTTTTTAAGAATATATGATTTTATATAAGAAAAAAAACATTAGAATATAATGAAAATAGAATAAAAAAGATAACAGGAAACACCTACACAGCCACATGCCACAAATTAAATAGGAACTGCACAAGAAAAAACAAAACACAATAAAAATACAAAAGACAAACGTAAACAACGATAGGAACTCGGGACTCGGACTTGGTACCGGCAGTAGCAAAAGCCAGCGGTAGGGTTAAACCGGTTTATGGGTACCCAAGCCTCCCCTTTCTCTGTCCCGTTTCCCTAAAGTATAATAAACATACGAATAAAACCTGAACAGGTAGACTACTAACTCCATGACCACAATCTAGAAAAGAAAAATGGGGGAACAAAACGTAATTTCGAAAGATGGGTCAAGGAGTGCTAGCCGCTAAACCTAAACTGCCGGTATGTGTGTAAAATCCACAGGTCACTGGATCCCAAAGCTAATTCAACGGACAGGTGCAGAATATCCTGTCGATATCCCGTATTGCGTAAAGAATGTAAGTTACGTCTCAGTTCTTCTGGATTTTTAATCAGTTTCTGGCATTTTTTAACAACATTTCCGTAAAATCGAGGATGGGAATTACTCTTAGTAATAAGCTGTTTGCGAGTGACATTATATTTAGATATCAAATGTTCATATCTTCGATGAAACTTTTTAAATGTATTGAACAATATATGAAATCTGTAACCTTGCTGCAAAATTTTTGAAGTGATAGTTAGGTTACGTTCATTGAAGTCGTCAAGAGTAGAACAAACGCGTGCGAATCGCACCAGTTGAGAAATATAAACTCCGTAGGATGGGGTTAGAGGAACGTCGCCGTTAAGAAAAGGGAAATAAGTAATACAGAAATCATACCTTTTATCGTAAATTTCAGTTTTTATTTTAGCAGAGTCAAGTTAGATCCAGAAAAGGGCAATTTTTAGAATCATCATTAGCTTTATTAAGTTTCAATTGTTGTGGGTAAATGATGCCGGGTAAATGATTAGGATATAATAAAACAAAATCATAATACAAATTTACCAATGCGATCAATTGCCTGCTTCACTGATCGTGGAAAAAAGGGGGATAGTTTTAGGTTGACCCTCATGTTTGTTTCTTTGAATGATGTATGCTATTATAATATAACTTTAGATAAATACACATTAGGGTATTATTAACGAAAAATCATAATGAAAATTTATCAATTCTATTAACTTTTTTAACTCATGAAAAAAAGGGCGTTAGTTTGAGGTTACCCCTCAGGCTGTAAGTTTTTTTGTGAAGGATGTATGCTTTTATTGTAACTTTTAATTTATACACATAAGTGTAAAAATAAAGAAAAAAAAACAAAATGAAAATTTATCCATTCTACCACTTTCATGCTTCAATTTAATGATCATGGAAAAAAAAGGAGGGTAGTGTGAGGTTTACCTTCAAGTTGAAGCCTTTTTATAATTATTATTTTTTTCTTTTGTTTTTTGTTTTGTTTTTTGTTTTGTTTTGTTTTTTTTTTTTTTTTNCTATAATCATGCTTCACTGGTCGAAAAAGGGATAGTTTGTGGTTTCCACTTAAATTTTACATTTTTTTTTCTGTGAAAGATGTATGATATTACCATTCAACTAAATTAAATGCATATTAAAGTAAAATTAATCAAAAATCAAAAATCATAATGGAAATAAATCCACAACAAACATAATGCTTTACTGTTCACGAAATATAGCAATGTTAAAGCGGTTGCAAGGCGGTGCATTGTGTCCGTAAGACACATATTCTTGTTTTTAGATTTTTAGCTATCTTTGGACTTAGTCATTTTAGCTTTTTGGAGTCTTAGGGTATGCATCCATTAGACAACTTTGTGCTTTACAACAAAATTGTTCAATATATATTGCAGATTTGAACCTTCGTTTTGCTTTTTTTAAATTTTGATTTCTTTTAATTCTAGCTTATTAGATAAGTCATAGGGTATACCTATATAATCTGCATCTTGACCACTTGGTACATTTCAACCAAACTTGCACAAATGAGCACCTTATGTCACACTGTTTTTTTAGCGTTCACACAGTTAGTGCTTCAGTTTTTACTGTTGTTTTTGTAGTGTTAATGTGTTTTGTTGGTCTGTAGTGTTTTTCGTCTTCCGCCTTCTAGAGGTCTTGCTTTTTCCTTGTCACTGGACTTTGATCTATGTAATCATGTGCTTTCGGTATCCTACTGGAATTTTTTAATTAATCCGGGATCTTATTTTAGTTTATTTATAATAAAGGGTACATCTGCAACCTTTGCTTAAGAACCAGTTGCTTTTGAATCAAAATTGTATGAATACTTCGATATTATACCAATAATATCATATTATTTAATAAGTGAGAACCGAACCGTTAATCCAAACCGAACAATCCAAGAACAATCGCAACATCGGAAACAAAAAAGAAACAGAGACATAACACGAGCGGCACAGAAAAGAAAAATAAAGACACACACACACACAAAGATGAACAACACGGACCTAATAAAAAACCATTGGTGAGATCAGGTGCACCGGTAGAGTAAGCATCTCTTGCCTATTATAAGACACCCGCCATGTTGAACATGTCAAATCCGGTAGAGGAAACAATGATTAAGCTTGAAAGGGAAAGATCTGTTGTCCTCTGGGAAACAGATATCCCATAGCGGTCCACAAGATGGTGATGTCTACCGTAAATCTTCTGGAGGGAGGACTTCAAATTTTGGGTAACGTTACCTTGTTGAAGGAGCCTATTTGTGAGCAACCGAGCTCTATCGAGGAAGTCAATGTATCGAACACCGTTTCTTGAATGACGAATGAGCTTGGAGATGTAAACTCCATATGCCGGCGCTGTTGGCATGTTGCTACAAAGAAAAGGGAAGTTTACTATTGGAAAGGTGAAGTCACCGCGTTTGTCATACAGCTAAGTTCGAAATCTAGCTCTGTTGTCAATTTCAAGATGAAGGTCAAGGAACAAGGCTGATGTGGAAGTGTCTGTGGTAACCTTAATTTCGAGCTCTTTTGGATAGATCAGGTGAAAAAAATCACCAAATCGAGGTTGTTTAGTGACAAAATATCATCTATATAACGGAAGCAAAAATTGAAGCATTGGGCCAGTTTTTATCTTTATTTTGAAGAAGCCCTTCGATGAATTCAGCCTCATTAGAAAGGAGAAACAGATCGGCTAGGAGAGGCGCAAAGTTTGTTCACATAGGAATTCCGATAGTCTGTTGAAAAACAAGTCCTCCAAACTGGACAAATATATTGTCGATCAGAAACCCTAACATTTTAATCACTTCTTCCTCTGTATATTTTTTCTCCGATTCGGAGTCATTTTTTCACAAAGTAGGCTTGTTCTCTATGTACTTTTATCTTCGTTCCCCGTTCATAAGTGAGAAACATCTATGGATTAAACTTTTCAGTCGAGATTTCAGTTGTTCATGAGGAATAGTAGTGTAAAGTGTGGAGAAGTCTATAAATCAGCACTACGTATTCTAATACGTTTCGCCTTCGGTCTCGAAGGTATTTGTTGAGCATATCATTTCCCGAGTGCGACGAGGTACAATGTAAAAAGCTCTTTTCAAAGAGGTCAAAAACTGGTCCTATATCACAACCTGTATATCACGTGATCCCCGACATGGTATTTAAGCAAGACCACACTACAATCGCCATTGTTATTTTTCGAGCGGAGAGGTTACATACTCGAAATATATTTATTATAAAATTAAAATAAAATTCTAGGACGCTGTCCAGAATATTTTATTTAACCAAGAACAAAGTTCTGGTTGTGATATTCTCAGTCTCTTCACATAAGACGTTGTCTAAGTTGAAGTAATTATATTTATAAATACAGTGTTTACCTGTACACTGGTACACAGGTGTGTAGTAGTCAAATCCGTAAAATGGCGGATAATTTAAATGACGATGTTTTGTCATTAAATTCAGACAATGATGATAGTTTTGTCGATGATGACAATGAGAATTTATTAAATAAAACTGACAAAATACAAACCAGAGCGGTTACATCTAATGAAGGTCAAAAGAAAGGCCGAATAATTAAAGGAGGTTCGACGACTAAGAGAAAGTCGTCTGAAGTATTGAATATTGTCAAGCCTAAAATTGCTAAACGTACGGCAATAAAAAAGAAAGTTACTAGTAACTTGTCTAATGTAAATTTGAATGAGCTGAAATCTGAACTTGGGATTGAAATCATGGCTAGTTCAATTCCAACTTTGTCAAACATGTTTCAAACTTATATTACCGATAAAACTACGGAGCGCAGCGTTTCCAACAATATGGAACGCAGTAGTGTGGCAAATACGGAAGCCCAAACGCTCTATAATTCTAATCAGGCTTTTCGCCGGCAAATTCCTGAAACTGTCACTAGAACAATTGACAATGATTTTTGTGCTAGGCCTGCAAGGCAGTTCATTAGCCTAGGGGACTCTTATGAGGATGCCAAAACAGATTATGATTTTAATGACTTTGATCTTGACTGTTTGTCAGATCATACTAACACTCACTTCATGGACAACCCAGGTGTTGATCCACAGGAGGCCTTTAAACAGGCATTTGATAACTCCTTACTTAAAACAAGCAATCAATTAAGTTTTGATGTTAATAATAATCTTGAGGAGGAAATACAATGGGATATTCCCCAGTTAAACACACAGGAAAAGACAGGCCCTGCAATAGGTGCAGCATTGGCTAAAGCTGTAAATGCAGCTGTTTCTGTAGAATCAAATAAAGATAGCATATTGGATATTGCCAAAAGACATTTAAGGCCTGAAAATTGTGAAAATCTCTGTGCCCCAAGGGTCAACAAAGAAATATGGGATGCTCTTAGTAAGCAAACACACAGCAATGATTTAAATTTGCAAGAATTTCAAAAGACTATGGCCTTGGGTATTGTTCCAATCCTCCAACTGGCTGACAAGTTATCAAAGGGAAAAGAACCCTTAGATCCAAGTAAAAAAAAGGAGTTATTAACTGATTCTATCAGTTTGCAGGGACAAAGTTTTTACCATTTGTCCCAAAAGAGGACATATGAAATGAAAAGTTCTATATCCAATCATTACAAGAAGATTTGTAACGCTGATGTCCCAATAACTAACAATTTATTTGGGGAAAACTGCATTGCCAGACTCAAGGAACTTGGGGACATCAGTAAGTACCCGATTGGAATTAGGAAGTTTGGAAATCGTTCTTAAGAGTACAATTATAATTTAAACTTCAAAGGCCCTGTTGCAGACAGGGGTCAACAGGGCAATCAGGCAGTAGTTCATGTGCCAAGAGGCAGAAATCGTCACAACTACCAGAGAGGTCGAGGATCAAGTCGACTCAACCTCAGAGGCGGTCAAAAGAAGACCAGCTACCAGAACTACAATTACCAATAGATAAGGTAAAAAAAGTGAATTATAATTATTGGAAAAATATACTAATGATGAGTGGATTTTGGATATTGTCAGTGGCTATAAAATTTAATTTACTGAATATCCTCACCAAAGCTCTTTACCAAAAGAAATACCTTTTTCAAAAAGTGAGTCTGAGTTAGTTGATGCAGAGGTTAATACCCAATTACAAAAAAGGTGCTATAGAGATTGTTCCTCAGAAAACCGATGAGTTTATTTCGAATATTTTTCTGGTACCAAAAAAGGATGGAAGTTTGTGACCAGTAAGAAATTTAAGAAACTTAAATGAATTTATTGTATACCATCACTTCAAACAAGAAAATTTAATTATGCTTTGGAACTGATACAAGAAAAAGATTTCATGACATCAATTGATGTGAAGGATGCCTACTTTAGCATTAGCATACATCCAGAATTTAGGAAATTTTCATCCTTTTTTTGAAGAGACACTTCATACAGATTCTGTGTCCTCCCCTTTGACATTGCTTCAGCACCAAGAATTTTTATAAAAGTGATGAGACCAATCTTTGCAAGATTTAGAAAATTTGGCATTAAGTGCTGTTATTATATTGATGACTCACTAATTGCTAATAGAGATTCCAGAAGTGTTCAATGGAAACACAATTTATTGTAAATGAATTTGATAATCTTGGCTGTAGAGTCAATTTCAAAAAGTCAGCCTTGATACCTACCCAAAGAATTATATTCTTTGGTCTGATGATAGACTCCCTTGAATTTAAAGTATTTTTGACTGATGAGAAAATTCAAAAGATTTTATCACTTTGTTCAATTATACTTGATCAAAAGACAATAGAAATAAGAAAACTAGCCTCACTTATTGGTTTAATAGTTCATGCCTTTAATGCTGTCCTATTAGGACCTTCACATTACAGAGCTTTGAAGAGAGATAAAATACATAACTTGAGAAAAACAAACAATTATGATTCTAAAATGTTACTTTCTGATAAAAGTATAAAAGAAATTCACTGGTGGATGAAAAATCTGAGAAAATTAAATTGGAAGGCTATTAGACAAGAGCCGATACAGGCCTGGATAGAAACGGATGCCTCTTTAGCAGGATGGGATGTTCGTTTTGGTGGCAAAACCACTGATGGTAGATGGTCTTTGCAAGAATCCACTCACCATATCAACTATTTAGAAATATAAGCAATATTTCTATCACTTAAAACATTTTTCTCAGAGTCAAAGTCTCTTCATATTTGCATAAAATGTGATAAATCTACAGCAGTCTCATATATCAATAATATGGGTGGAATGACTTCTTTGGAGCTTGATCTCCTTGCTTCAGACATATGGAATTGGTGCTCAGATAGAAATATTTACATATCGGCACAACATGTTCCAGGAGAGCAAAACATAAAAGCAGATATCATGTCAAGAAATTTCTCAGATTCTAAAGAATGGAAATTGAAAAATGTTATATTTCAAAGGGTGTGCAATCATTTTTCACACCAGACGTAGATTTGTTTGCAA
>MJUU01037141.1:16534-44291 GCA_002080025.1 Modiolus philippinarum | reverse complement strand
AGAAGCTTTTGCCACTGATGCTTTTTCTATTCAATGGTCAGATTTTTTACCATATATTTTTCCTCCCTTTAGACTGATAGGGAGAATACTTAATAAAATCTTTGATGATAAAGTAGATAAAGCCATTTTGATTGTACCTTTTTGGCCAACTCAAAATGTGTATCCTCTTTTAATTTCAGCTTTAATTTCTACTCCTGCTAGACTGCCAGGACACAAAGATTTATTGCTGATGCCACATTCGGGAGAGGAACACTCGCTTATGAAAAACCTTATACTAGTCGCCTGTTGTGTATCAGGTCAGCTTTGCAGAATAAAGGAGTTTCAATCTTTAATGCCACAATTGTCACATCCTCATGGAGAAATTCAACCAACAAGCAATATGAACTCTGTTGGAAAAAGTGGACACTTTGGTGCAATAAATGGAAGATTAATCAGTATAGACCTTCTGAAATTGATGTAATGATTTTTTTATCACATCTTGTTAGACTTAATGTGTCTTATTCAGTACTTAATACGCATAAATCAATGCTGGTTCAAACATTTAAATTTTTTAATGTTAAGTGGGTTTCAAACCCTGTTTTACTCCCCAGATTTTTGAAAGAATTTCATAATATTAGTCCTCCTATTCCCAAATGTAGAAGTACTTGGGATGTTTCTAAAGTTTTGGTTTTTATCTCTAAGCTTATCCCTGTGGAAAAAATAACTTTAAAAATGTTAACTTATAAGTTAATTACTTTGATAGCTTTAACCACAGCTTCAAGAGCACAAACTTTACTTGCATCAGACATAAAATGCATGAGTATCTATGCTGATAGAGTAATGTTTCAAATTTCTAGTGTTCTTAAAACATCTAGACAAAAGATTATTTTGTATAAATATGATAAACCAGTATTATGTGTTTTGACCACTATACAAGAATATTTGAAAAGAACATCAGAGTTAAGGAAATGTTCAAATTTCTTTATATCATATAAGACTTTTAATAAAGTAACAACTTGTACTTTAGCAAGATGGCTAAAAACAAGTTTTAGTTTTAGCTGACAAAAACAATGATACTTTCAGTGCGCATTCGTTTCGTTGAACTGTAGCCTCTGTAGCTTACTCGGCAGGAGTATCTATCAAAGATATATTGGAAACAGCAAACTGGTCAAACGCCAAAACCTTTAACAAATTTTACCATAAAGATTTACCTGGAACTAATTGTAATACTTTTGCTACTTCTGTTTTAAATACAAGTTAGGAAACTTGTGAGTTTTAAGTGGATATCATGAACTTTTATTTGGGTGAACTTTGAAATGGTGTATAATCATTCCATTTTGTGCCTTTTATGGATTCCTGTAATGGATTTAGATTTAATGGACATTTTAGTGAACTTACTCACTTATGAACATTTATTGTTTAAAGCTAAATGAAATTGCTGTTTTGTGAATAATTTTGCATTGTATGATAATAAATGTGAATTTGCAATGTGTTTTATTTATGAAAACAGGATATTTGTTTGCCTATGCTTCACTTTCCTTGTTAAGGATTTACTTTGTATGTTGTTTGTGTCAACTCTTTGAATATGCTCAATAAATACTATCGAGACCGAAGGCAAAACGTATTAGAATGTTATCTCATCCAAGCATACCCGTAGAGATGTGAAGGATGAGACACATTTTTATAGTTGAGCCGGAGGCTCAAGAAGGTATTTATGGACCCACCCTAACCCATCCCTTGGTTTGAGGTTGACACAAACATGCTTTTAAGTAATGGCGATTGTAGTGTGGTCTTGCTTAGATACCATGTCGGGGATCACGTGATATACAGGTTGTGATATAGGACCAGTTTTTGACCTCTTTGAAAAGAGCTTTTTACATTGTACCTCGTCGCACTCGGGAAATGATATGCTCAATAAATACCTTCTTGAGCCTCCGGCTCAACTATAAGAATATGTCTCATCCTTCACACCCCTACGGGTATGCTTGGATGAGATAACATTTTGTTCGGCTTTATTAATATTGTTCTTGCTGTTATTGGACTTTGTCATTCTAGAACAAAACAGGAATCCTTTAATATATATAGTGCAGGCGACACATGTGTTCCTGGAAGCACCCATGCATTTCGANNNATATCCAAGTTTATTTTTGGCCATCTTAAGGAAATTATGTTGATAAAAACTTGAAGTTTTGAAGTGGGAAATTGAAACTGATATAAAAGTCTTATTGTTACTTTCAAAATGGTAAAAAGGTCAATTTTATACTATCCAGAAAAACAAAATGCATTGAAAATGTTTATGCTATATTTATACCTGTGGCAGTAAACCACTAAAGTTTCTTCTGTTCTTAAGAGAAAATTTAAATCTACGTTTTATGTTCATCGGATTTTATTTGTAGGGTCGTGTTATTTTTATATCTTTTGTCAAACACATTATATAACTACATGTTTACTAAAGGCGTATTAAATAATATAACACCCACATAAATTCTTATTAAATCTGAAAAAAAAATTATTTTGTTATTTGGGTTTGATCAATATGCTGGGTTAATTTCGTAAAAAACATAGATAAACAACCTTTTTGGCTAATATATTTCGAGTGTATGCTAACAAAAATATCAGAGCAAATCGGCAAATAATCGTCACTAATAAGAACTTTCTCGCATTGCAAAGGAGAACATTGACGGACATTTTCATTTAACGCTATTTCTGTTCAAATTAACTATTAGTTCATGCAAATTACAAGCAATTCTTGCTCAAAACAACGGCAGCAGAATACCAAAGGAACAAATTGAAACAATTTAGTACAATTTATAGTACTAACATTTAATTTATTCACCTTATTTTCAATTGTAATTTTCGCATTTATTTAATAGTATAACCGACATTTGTCGTCATTTACACTTGAAAACTTTTTTACATCCTTCCCGGAATTGTGTGTCCATAAATGCGTATATAACTGGATTTATCACACTGTTTAATATGTACAGTTGCTTTAGAAGCGTAAGTACAATTATTGTACCGTCTGGTAGGTCTACCCAGAATACATCATTTTCCCCTAGAATCATAGTCATTACAACAGGTGGAATAAAGCAAACAAAGAAAAGTATAGTTATTACCATAAACATCAATGCAAGTCTATATTTTAATTTTAAAACCTGCTTGTCAACTTTCATATGTTTGCCAGTTTCATCTTGCTGTTTGTTATTTTCGCCAGACGTCCGGTCCTCTAGAGTTGTTACTTCAGTTTTCGTGTCCTCGGATGTTCGTTTAGAATTTAAAGAAGACTTAGTTTGATGAAAATGCATGAATATCTTGTATCCAATTTTACTGTATGTGAACACTATAAGCGATATAATTGAAATTGAAACTAAGGCCATTACTATTCCATATACTGTGTATCCTAAATTTTCGCCTTCTTGTATTATCCCACATCGTTTCCCGGTCAAATTTAATTCCGGATGTTTTATATCCACTGAGCCGTAAAAGAATATCTGAGGAAGTGATAACGAAAGTGAAAACGTACTTGAAATGAAGAGAGCAATATAAATCCGGGTTCTTGACATTTGTGAGCTTTTCGAACAGAAAAATTTCACATATCGTTGAATTGCTATGCTACACAATAACGAAGCAGAAATCAATGTGAAGAAAGTATTTATAAACGCTAAAAACTTGCAAGTATCTGTGTTGTAAAATGTGACCTGCCATTGGTGTTGCATTATTAATAACGATGAGCAAAACACAACTGCAAGAAGATCAAATACAGCTAAAATCGGAATGAAAAATCGATTATCTGTTAGTTTCATTATACGCTGATAAACAAGAATTGTGATTCCATTTCCGATAATCCCCGTCACTAAGTATGCTACTAAAATTATAGTGTTCGGTAGAATTACCTTAGCTAGTTCGGAGTTCCATGCTTCAATGTCAGCGTCAAGTGTTTCATGTTCTACCATCGTTGCCGTCAATCATCTGAAATGTTAACTTCCAAGAAGCGACGTATTCATTAATTTGTTTAAGGAATCTTTTTTTATTATCAAATTACAAATTTCTTCCGTGTTGTTGTCGTCATAAGACAAATTTTGAATTAAAATGAAAAGATATCATGCATATAATATTTTCTCCCTTACTTTTATATCTGTTTTTTAACAATGTGTAACTAAAACTGATTTTCAAGGTGGATTTAAATTTATGCTTCTTGGAAATGAAAACTGGGTTAATTCCTGGGTTAAAAAACAAAACAAAGACATAAAATAAGTACGGCACAGAAAAGAAGAATAGAATGAAGACATAAATACAAAGATGAACAACACGGACCCAATAAAAACATGGGTAAGATCAAGTGCACCGGAAGAGTAAGCATCTCCTGCTCCTTGTTAGACACCCACCGTATAAAACATGTCAAATCCAGTAGAGGAAACAGCAATTAAGCTTTTAAGGAAAAGATATGTTGTCATCTGGGAAACATATATCCCATAGCGGTCCATAAGATGGTGATATCAACCGAGAAACTTTTGCAGTGCTGAATTCAGGTTATGGGTAACATGCGCTTGTTTAAGTAGCCTATTTGTTAGAAACCGTGCTATATCAAGGAAGTCACTGTATCGACAACCATTCCTTGAGTAGCGAATGAGCTGAGAGATGTTAACTCCATATGCCTACACTGTTGGAATGTTGTTGCAAAGAAAAGAAAAAGTTGACAATGAAAAGTGAAATCATCGCGTTTTTCATTCAGCACACTTTGAAGCTATGTAAGATGAAGGTTAAAGAATGATATTGATGTGGAAGTGTCGGTTGTATCCTTATTTTTAGCTCGTTTGGATAGATCAGAATAAGAAAATAACAAAATAAACAAAGCGAGGGTTGTTAAGGGACAAAGGGTATTTTTAAAGAATAAATCAGTTTATTTCTGCAGATTTTAAGTAATTTTATCATTTGAAAGATCTTTATTGTCATTTTAAGGCAATCTTGGAAAATGTAATAACACAACGATATTTTCCCTCATAAGGACAGACCTTAGCAGAGGGAGATACTCCTCGGTTTTTAACAAATTCTTCTAATTTAAGTATTGTAGGTTCCCCAAAAAATCGGTTTTAGGGCCAGAACCGATGTACTGGACTACAGGGCTGGCGAATACCCGCGGGGACTAACAGTCCGCCAGCAGTCGCATCGACCCAGTGGTAATAAATAACAAAATACAGAAGTTACTGTCAATTTAATTTCTGCATATGCGCATTTCGACAACTTATGTCTCTTCAGTGCTGAAAAAATCTTAACGTTTGGAAGATCAATATGAACCAATATGATCTAAATGTAAAGCTGTAAATTTACTTTCTGCATAATGCCATTTCGAGAACTTTTGTCTCATCATTGCAGATCAAATCAAAACGTTGGGAATCAAGGAATCGAAAAACGTAGAAAAGATAATAGAAAACACATACCGTGAAAGTACTTTAATTTGTGGACATCAATTTCTGCGGTTTTCAATATCACTATTTAATGGGATCTAAAAGTCGAGGTTTCCATTTCTTTTCATTAAGACATTACGGTGAAAATGCAGGCGCCGAAAATTTAATTTAATTTTGTGGTTTTAGCGAAACCACAAAATCCTCGAAAATTGGATCCCAACAAACAATGGTACATTCACGGTAATCAAAAAAATCTAAATAGAAAGCCAAAATCAGCTAGGGACAGAGGTTCAATACTTGAATATGTTTAAATCATATTCTACGTCTTCGAAGGCAACATATAAAATAAACAAACGCATATACATATTTTGAGTCCACAAGTTAGAAGTGGTAAATAAATAACAAAATACCGAATTTTCTGTTATTCATTTCTGTATATGCACATGTCGACAACTTATGTTTCATCAGTGCAGATCACACTAAACATTTTGAAGTCAATTAACCCAAAATTTTAAACACAATTTTGTAAAATTTAGATATCGCAAATTTCAATAAAATCGGTTTTCGGGTCAGCACCGAAGTACTGACTACTGGGATTGTGAAAACCCTCGGGTACTAACAGTCCACCAGCAGAGGCCACAATTATCAGGTAAAAATGACAAAATATTAAAATTGAAAAAAAAATAACTTAAAATCCAACTAAATTCACAAAAAGGGGAGACAGATGAGAAATACCCAACTAAGGGGAAATCTGACAGAAAACAAAGAATGGTGATTTAAGGACAAGAAAAAGCAGATCCAGTCATATGCAACAGAAATTACCTGTAAACATCTGGCTTAATCCTGAATTTAATCATAAACGAATTTAAAAACATTTGAATTATGTACTGTGTGGACTATATATTAACTCTCCAGAAAAGACAGGGACGTTGCCTTCATTACTACATAAAAATAGTATGGGTATGCTATTCTTGATTTAGTTAGATGCTATTCAATAAATTTGTCACCATTCTCAGTTTGTGACGTGTATTTCCTTAATCAACAATGTTAAACAAGAAACACTCTCATCAAATGTGAAAGGAACATACATGTTTTGTGTATATTTATACACAGTATAAGAATATGAAAAAGCATTGAATCAGTCACAACACACCATCTAACCAGGTCAAGAAGGTTATAGACGGTGATATTTTTATTGATGCGACGCTAAATAAGCTTTGTGGGCAAATAACCAGTACAATTTTGCACGTTTACTGGTCTCTTATTGATACTGCCGATTTCCACTGAATTAAACATTCAATAGCATGAACTTCGGGAAGATTTAAATCTAATTTTTACACCAAATATTCAGACTAAAAGAAAGACACTGAGGGACTACTAAAATTAAAATAAGGGTCACACCAAATAATCAGACTAAAAGAAAGACACTGAGGGACTACTAAAATTAAAATAAGGGTTACACCAAATAATCAGACTAAAAGAACGACACTGAGTGACTACTAAAATTAAAATAAGGGTTACACCAAATAATCAGACAAAAAGAAAGACACTGAGGGACTACTTAAATTAACATAAGGGTTACACCAAATAATCAGACTAAAAGAAAGACACTGAGGGACTACTAAAATTAAAATAAGGGTTACACCAAATGATCAGACTAAAAGAACGACACTGAGGGACTACTAAAATTAAGATAAGGGTTACACCAAATAATCAGACGAAAAGAACGACATTGAGGGACTACTGAAATTAAAATAAGGGTTACACCAAATAATCAGACAAAAAGAAAGACACTGAGGGACTACTAAAATTAAAATAAGGGTTACACCAAATAATCAGACTAAAAGAACGACACTGAGGGACTACTAAAATTAAAATAAGGGTTACACCAAATAAAAAGACTAAAAGAACGACACTGAAGGACTACTAAAATTAAGGGGGTAGACCATGGGTAGGAGGAGATAACTCTGTTTTTCACCTTTTTATTACTTACACAAGAATAGAATCATTACAATAGGTATTATCAAAATTTTAAAATTGTAAAATTTTGCCACAGAGCAAATAGATAATAATTTTGTCATAATACAAATACCCAACATCCAGTTATTTATAATGAGTGCATTATACTCTACATTTTTGCAATGCTGTCCAAAGATAATGAAAATATGTAAAAGTCAGATTTCTTCCAAGGGAGGTAATTTATAGCTCAGATTCAGTAATTTGATTGTTTTTAGCCCACTTTATTCTTAATGAAGAAAAAATGGGACGGTAGAATTTTCTAAGATTTTAATATATCTTACAAATACTAGTTTTCTTTCTATTCTCAGTTTTTGGTGAAAATTAAACGACATAATTTTTTACAAGAAGTGTTTGATAGGGATCAAAATAGAGTAAAAATATAGTAATTAAGAATAAATGGGTCGGTAGAATTTTCTAAGATTTTAATATATCTTACATATACTAG
The DNA here is from genome assembly GCA_002080025.1 of Modiolus philippinarum. Taxonomy (NCBI): domain Eukaryota; kingdom Metazoa; phylum Mollusca; class Bivalvia; order Mytilida; family Modiolidae; genus Modiolus; species Modiolus philippinarum. Next base: position 36,443 of record MJUU01037141.1, on the reverse strand, counting down.
TTTTCTTACTATTCTCAGTTTTTGGTGAAAATTAAACGACAGAATTTTTTACAAGAAGTGTTTGATAGGGGTGAAAATAGAGTAAAAATTTCAGCCTATACTATTCAGAACATCCATGTATTTCAGTTCAAAATAGTTAAATTTACTATCATTATTCATGCTTATTTTCACACATGTCTAAACTACAGAGTTTTGCATTTGAAATAATTTTAAATCATATACAAATTTATTTAGAGCCAATTTTATACACAACAATCAAGTCCTGAACGGACAAAATAATATGAGGAAACAGGGTATCTTTGATGACCACTAGACATAAAACGGGACGGGAAAAATTGTTGAAAATTGCTGAAAGTCGACATGAACATGTGTAGTTTTAAGACTGAAAATATTAAGAAAATTAAACAAGTGGAAAATTTTAGGCTTCCCCAGGCCTACCCCCTTAAAATAAGGGTTACACCAAATAATCAGACTAAAAGAACGACACCTGAGGGACTACTAAAATTAAAATAAGGGTTACACCAAATAATCAGACTAAAAGAACGACACTGAAGGACTACTAAAATAAAAAAAGATTACACCAAATGATCAGACTAAAAGAACGACACTGAGGGACTACTAAAATTAAAATAAGGGTTACATCAAATAATCAGACTAAAAGAACGACAAAGAAAAACTAACCATATAAAACTTGTAAATCACACAAATACAACAGACCGATACCGACAATCTTATCTAAAAAACATGAAAATTGGATACATAAATAATAGTTAAAGATAAAAACCGGAATATTGAACCAAAAAGAAAGTATTTACGCAGCATCAATATTACTGACTGCAAAACCGAAATCGGACAACTTATTTTACCCTTACTTCAGAAAAATTTCCCTAAATTTGTCATTTTTGGGGGTCTATTTTGCGATATAAATAACCAAAACACGCAAAAACCGCGTGCATACAATAATGTTACATGATTTTCATCATGATTTTGGTATATGTTAACAAATGTTGGTCGACCTTATCTCAATAGTTTGTCAAAAAGTGATGAAAAACTGGACTTTTCAGCATTCAGAACCTTAAAATCGTTATATGCAAATGTGGAAGATTTATCTGCAGATATGCCATTATATTGATCTAACCGATACATACGATATCTTTAAACACTGTTCAGAAAAACAAATGGTGTTCAATTTGAATCTAAATACCGAAAACTTTACCCCTACCCCTACAAAGTAAAACTTAAAAATCCAAAAAGATGCATGTTTTTACATATATAAATCAACAAAACATACTTATGTTTCATTTTCTTTCCAAAAGATGCATTTGATAAATCGTAATATACAATTTTAACGCTAAAATATGGATAAAATTGAATATTTTTAGCGATTTTCGTGACAAATGGAAATTTTCAGTATTTCAGAATTTCATAAAATCCAAAGTTGAGTCGTTGAATAACTGCCAATAAGCCACTCGCTTGATCTTATTTGTAATATATGGGGGTTTCTGTAAATTTTTGGTGTTTGAAATGATATGTCATTGGACCTTTATACAAGGTTTAAGATGTTCCTGCTGCAAAAAAATGAAATAAATTGTGCTGAATATTTGTTTGAAAGGGAAATATGAATGCAATTTATGAGAGTGTTGTTAGTCTAGAATGTTCAAAAGCATACTTTCTAATAACTTAGATATAATGAAACGATATTTAACCAACGTTTCAAGTTATGTATCAAATTCATGAAGTATTTACATCTTTCAGTCAAAACAGCAAAAATTCTGAAAAACGGAAAAGTCCCATTTTCCATAAAATTTCGAGCAGAAGGGCCAAAGTTTAAATTTACTTAAATGATTTTCTTCTTATCAGCTATTGTGAAATACACAACAATTTATATAAGAAATTACTTTTTGCACCTTTTTTATCATTTAGAGCCAGATTTTTTTTAATTTTAAGGGATGGTGCTAAATTTGGCATTTGTGAACCAAAAATAAGTTTGAAAATTCATTTTTCCACACAGTTTGCTGCTTACATATCATAGATCACTTTTATCACATGCTTACCCATCCGGAGCACCTGATGTCACTCCCGGTTTTTATGGGAGTTCACCAGTCGAAGCAATTAGCAATTTTCCTAACATTATGATATATCGTAATTGTGTTCGCAAATGTTAAATTATTTGATTATCTCCCTTTGGCCAATCATAGAAAAAGCCAATCTTAGGAAATAACATGCGATCAAAGTAAAAGTCACATTGAAACAGAATTGATTGTCTCCCTTTTTATATAATGACGGAAGTTTAAAAAACGCACATCTACTTTTTAAAAACTTTTTGTCACATTTTAGATAATATCCCAACTTTTTTAGGACCATTCCGCTTTAGTTGATCCTTGTTTTTTCTAAATCAAAATGAATGTAATCGAAATTACTATAAGGGTCCCTGTTGTTCATCCTGTGTCTTCATTTCCCTTTTTTTGTGCCGTACTCATGTTATGTCTTTGTTCCTTTGTTTTTTTCGATGTTGCCCTTGTCCTTGGATTGTTCGTTTTAGATCTCACTTACTTCACCTACATTTTTTATAGTAATATTATTAAGCGGCTGTAACAAACACATCATCACACAAATCAATCACGAGAACGCACCAGTGGCCCATTTCATTTGGGCGAATTGGCATTTCAAATGAACACAAAAAAAAAACTTCATTTGCGTATAAGTAAGTAAGTAAGAAATGTTTTCTTATCGAATCATTCCTGTCGATGGAGGCATTTTACAATACGCTGTTACAGCGTTACCATTCTAAAATATTTTTGTATTCATGAGTTACTGTAAAGAAAAAAATGAATTACACGGAAGCGTATTACTGCCACAGTAAGAAAAAACGATCTCGAAATTGCGAGTTAATATCTCATATTAACGAACTGCTTTTCATTATTATGAGATATTATCTGGATATCTTGCATTAAATTAATATATGAAATATCTCATTAGGTCAACATATGAATAAAGAATAAGAATAACGAGTGAAATATAAATGCATACATACATATATAACAACAATAAATCAAAACAAACAAAAAAGAAAACATATCAGTATAAATGTTGTTGTCCTAGACAGGATCGGATCAGAATAATATTAAGTATTACTTAATATTAAATCCTTCGAGAACCGTGTCAACGTCTTATATCTAAGCTATTACTAACATATCTACCCAACTCCTTTAATATATCAATATTTTCATTTGTAAAGGGCCACAAGTGACATTTGTTTCAAATTTGTACACAGGGTATTAACTTTCTCTGTTATTATTGTATAACGGACATTTGATGATGAAATGAAATTCATCTTCAACTACATTTAAATTACATTTCACATTTGCGCTGTAACCGTTCAATGGGGGTTTTTGTAACGGTCGTTTTCTTTTTTAATTCATGAACACTTATTCTAATTTTGCAAAAGGCACTTATCAACTAAAAATTGTCAATAGACAAATAGGTTTCTCTTGAAAAGGTTTGCTTAATCTTATAATATGTATCTAATTTTCCATCTGAATCTGCAGTCCTCTTTTTATTCCAAGAGCATCGGAAACTGTGACATTTAATGGTTTTGACTAATCTTATTAGAGCATTTAAACGCATGTCATGATTTCTTAATGCTGTCTTACATTTTCTTTTTTGTTTTATTTGTTCATATTTGTTATCATTGTTTAAATTTATTGTTTAAATGTTTTTGCTACAACCCTAATGGGTTAAATAGTTTTCAATAAAGTTATTATTAAAGGTATATCAAAATTTTGTAACATAAATTTTATTGATTATAACCAACAAATATATTTTCTGATTAGCAATGAGTGTATCTGTTAACAAGCAGATATTATTTCATAATTATGAGACAACCAGTTATGGCTTTTTTCTCATAGTTGTGAGATACATGTATTTATAATAATATATCACAAAAATAAAAAAAAATCTTACTTATAAAATAACTTCTCACAATTATGAAATAATATTTCAACTCATGAAACAATTAATATCTCGTTCACACTGTATATCAAGAGATTGCTTTTTTCCTATGGCAGCAAAACACTACCAAACAAACCCTGTACTACATGTACCAAACTATGTGAAATATTTGTTGCACATTTAAAATACTTAACCTGCGCCCAAATTACATGCAAATACAATCAGATTTAACGAATGCACGAAATTAACAGCACGAACAAGTAACAATTCCGAGCTGCATGCAAGCACGAGTGATTAGTTTATGAAAACTATCAAGACTCAATCACTTACAGATTGAATGCTAGAGTGGCCAAACTTTGAGCACCATTTTTTTTTACCTTTCCTGGATTCTTTATTACTACTATTTTGCTTTAAAATTCTGCAAAAGTTTGCTTTTTTACTCAAGATGTTGCTTCTTATCGACAACGTTAGATAAGATATCCAGTAAAGGATTTAGGGCTTTCTTTTGTTCAAGGTTGTTAGGCTGAAAATTTCGAATGTTTTAAAGATTTTAAAAAGTTGCTTAATATTGTTTCGCGTTTCGATAATCAATTCTATAAACACAGGGGTAGAAGGCAAATTTACATGTAAATCAATTCCCAATACAACGTACGCATTCATTCATTTATTAAACGAGTTCCGTGACTGGGTCATCATAGGTACATTGTCTGGTATTTAGTACAATGTCAAGGCTGCGAGGATGGGAGGTTAAACATATGAAATGCATGATGTGTATGAAATGTCATTGTGGAAGAATATTCAAAACACATGTCAATCGTCGTTATAAATAGCAAGTTTTTGACAGATATTATCAGCTTGCAGTTACAGAAAATGATCTTAGCCACAGAGAAGCGATAAATTACCGGTATTTGTGCTATCGTTCTTCTAACATTTTAATGATCTGTATCAGACAGACATGGGTACAGTTCGAGTCTGATTCCGTTAAATTAAACATTAAAAATATTTTCAATATGCAATCTATGATTTTTAGGAAATTATATTTATGCTTCAAAAAACACGGAAATGTATAAAAATTGAAAGTAGAATCAAATCAATAAATATGTCCCCGTCTGACCTTCTTGACAGGTGATGTTGTAACTTTCTACCACAATAACTGACCATTGTGTATGAATGTAGACAGTGCTGATTTGATAACTCCATTTGATAACAGAGCGACTGATAAAAAATATGAACGTCACGAACTCGCGTTGGGGACCTTGTCTACAAAATTCAATACTTTTTACGCTCTTGACTTCAGTATCTACACCCTGAAGATTGTTTTGCGGACACTTTTTTTTTATCTCAAATGGTGTAGAAATTGTTCTCCTACAAAAATTTGGGAAAAAAAAGTTTATTTACAATGTACCAAAAATTCTTCAAGTCTGTGACATATTTGTCACATTTACAATCAAATACATGTGACTATTTTTTTTACAGTATCTTCTAGTTTTGAAAAAAAAGAAAATGAAAATAAGCTACCATATTCTACGTGCGTATGACATTTGTGCCGATTTTGTAAATTTTCAATTTTTAATTTGCGCCGATTTCATTTTTTAAATGATAATGTACGTCTTTAAGTCTGATGACTACATTTTCTGGATTATAAATGTGTACAAGAATAGTAGGTTTTATATGTACTGAAATTTATTTCATATACAGCTATAAGCTACAACATTTTTTTCAGCAATGGAGTTTGAACAAATAAAATGTTCAACTTTAATTGACCCTGCTGAAATTAACCAGCACAAAAGCAAGAAAAAAAAATCCGCGCAAATGAAACGTAAATCTGCACAAAACGCTGTATTCTGCAGATAGAGTTGAAAATCGAAAAGGCATTTACAGAATTTGTCAGTTGTTAAAAGAAAACAAGATTGAGGATGAAGAACAATGCTTCTTACATTGTTATTAGAATTTAAAAGTTCAAATTGATCTGCTGTGTAAAGTGGGACAGTTTTATCTTCAAAATAAAGGGAAAAGGGGAATTGGTTTCATTTATCGTAATGTTTGTAACTTGCTGTCCGCCACATATGTTTGATTGTTTTCTTATTTCTTTATCCGCGTTTGTTTCATTAATTAATTCATTTAATTATTCAATGTACATTTTCACCCATAAACAAGTCAACGAAAAAGAAGTTACAATTAAGCGCATTCTTACTATAATGGATCATAATTGCGAGATGATATTTCATGATTATGAGATATAACTGGTAATTATGGGATATTATTTCATAATTATGACATGTTATTTCATAATGACGAGAATATAAGTCATAAATATGTGTTATCTCAAAATTACGAGATAATTATCAGAATGATAAGAAAATAATCTCAAAATTTTGTGATGATTATATCATTATTGTGAGTTTTTATCTACAATCTCATGATAATTATGAGATAATATCTCATAATTATGAAATGATATCTCATAATTATGAGATAATATCTCACAACTATGGAATAATATCTAGTTATTATCAGATATCATCTCATAATTACGAAATATTTTTTTTCCGTGTGGCATCAACATGCTTCCATATTTAAAGATATGTAAGTGATTATTTTTCTTACATTTTTTTTACAATTTAGACAGATTTTATGTTTATATATTTGTACGTATATATTGCATACCTCCCTAATATAATATATTGACGAGTTGCAATATTTGTTTCAAACAATTTTTCCCAATTACCAAGATATAAAAAAAATGGGGGAAAACAACCTTGAATATCAATACCGCATGGGAATTCATTTAACACTCCTATAACCAAGATATAATCAGCCTGCCAGTGTAGTATTTGAAGAGTTCATTAAACCCTGTATAGCTATTTAGTTTTTTACCGGACAAAGATGTTGATAATTCTATATGCTTCCGCGCCTTTCATTTGTCAATACAGGCGCGGATCCAGGCAATTTAAAAAGGGGGGGTTCCAAGAAGAAATGAAAGGAAATTTTGCCGAGCGGAGCGAGGCGCGAAAATTTTTAGGGTAGTTTCCAGGATATTCATTAAGAAATACATGATTGTCCAAAAAAATGGGGGTTCCAACCTGATTTTGGAAATAGCCTATTGTTGCACTTTTTGCGCTTTTGGCTCCGATTCCGTTACGATTACCGATAATCAGATAATCAATGCGAAATTTGAAATCTTTTGAATATCATTTCCATAGAGAGAAAAGAGTTTTCCATTTTATAGCGTTGTTTCTGTTTTCCTCTACTAAATTGATTTCACAACCAGAATTGACATGAAGAAACAGGAGATGCTTTCTACCGGGTACACCCGATCTCGCCCATGATTTTAAATTCAGTCCGTCTTGGTCACCTATGTGCGAGTCTTCCTATTCTTTAATTTCCCATACTTACGTGATGTCTTTGTTTCTTTGTTTCAATGTCGCCATTGTCATTGGATTGTTCATTTTTGGACTGAGGTTCTCACTCATAATTTCCCATACTAACGTGATGTCTTTGTTTCTTTGTTTCAATGTCGCCAATGTCATTGGATTGTTCATTTTTGGACTGAGGTTCTCACTCACTTTACTAAAGTCTGTCACAATTCAGTCATATCTATACAATATATATACAATGATATACAAGGTAAGTATGAACCGAACTGTAAGTACATTTTGTGTACAATCAAAGGACAATGGCAACATCAGAAAAACAAAGAAACAAAGGCACAGAAAAGAGAAATGAACACACACACACACACACATATGAACAACGCGGACCCAATAAAGAAAACATGGGTGAGATCAGGTGCATGGGTAAAGTAGGCATTTCCTGCTTCTTATAAGACATTGAACATGTCAAATTAGGTAGTAAAGTCAAATCGGGTATAGGAAAGAACAATTAAGCTTTTAAATGGAAAGGTATGTTGTCATCTGGGAAACAGGTATCCCATAGCGGTCCACAAGATGGTGATGTCGACCATTAAACTTCTGGAGTGAAGTTATGGCTTACATAACCTTGTTCAAGCAGCCTATTTGTGAGCAACCAACTGGCTATATCAAGGACTTCACTGTATCGACTATAGGCTCTGGAGTAGCGAATGAGCTGGGAGATGTAAACTTCATATGTTGGAATGTTCTACGAAGAAAAGGGAAGTTGACTCTTTGAAAATTCAAGTCAACGCGTTTGTTATTAAGCTTAGTTTGAAGTCTACCTCTGTTGTCAATTTCAAGATGAAGGTCAAGGAATGAAGCTGATGTGGAAGTGTTTGTAGTATCCTTAATGTCGATCTATTTTGGATACATCAAATGAAGCTGATGTGGAAGTGTCTGTAGTATCCTTAATGTCGATCTGTTTTGGATACATCAAATGAAGCTGATGTGGAAGTGTCTGTAGTATCCTTAATGTCGATCTGTTTTGGATACATCAAATGAAGCTGATGTGTAAGTGTCTGTAGTATCCTTAATGTCGATCTGTTTTGGATACATCAAATGAAGCTGATGTGGAAGTGTCTGTAGTATCCTTAATGTCGATCTTTTTGAATACATCAAATGAAGCTGATGTGGAAGTGTCTGTAGTATCCTTAATGTCGATCTGTTTTGGATATATCAAATGAAGCTGATGTGGAAGTGTCTGTAGTATCCTTGATGTCGATCTGTTTTTGGATACATCAAATGAAGCTGATGTGGAAGTGTCTGTAGTATCCTTAATGTCGATCTGTTTTGGATACATCAAATGAAGCTGATGTGGAAGTGTCTGTAGTATCCTTATTGTCGATCTGTTTTGGATACATCAAGTGAAGCTGATGTGGAAGTGTCTGTAGTATCCTTAATGTCGATCTGTTTTTGATACATCAAATGAAGCTGATGTGGAAGTGTCTGATTAATGTCGATCTGTTTTTGATACATCAAGTAAAGCTGATGTGGAAGTGTCTGTAGTATCCTTAATGTCGATCTGTTTTGGATACATCAAATGAAGAAAATTCCTAAATATCATCTTTATTACCGAAGCCAAAAATAAAGGATTGGGTTAGTTTTTGTTGTTGTCTTCTTTAAGAAGCCCTTCGATGAATTCAGCCCCATAAGAGTGGAGAGATGTATGCTTTTTATTTTTCTTTGATATGGTATACATTGTACTTGTATACGTGAGATAATATCTCATGTGTACAATTATCTAAATCTAACTCCCTCCATCTTAGTTTTGTCCTTAGCTATATTTGATATTACTAATTATTCGGATTTCGTTTGGTTTTATGCACTTAAACATTTTTTGAATATGGATTTCCATTGTTTATGTTCCAGTGCTGCTGATGAGGAATTAATTTTCGAAATGGCCATACAGCTCATTACAATTATTGCAGTTGGAGTTAACATGTGTGTTTTGGTCTCATGTTCATTTACTCCGTAAAATATGGCTAGATGAGGTGCAAAGTTTGTGTCCATTCGGATTTCGATAGGCTGTTGAAATCAAATCCTCCAAACTGAACAAATATATTGTCGATCAGAAACTGTATCATTTTAATCACTTCTTCTGTATATTTTTTTCTCCGATTCGTAGTCATATTATACAAAGTAAGCTTGTTCTATATACCTATAACAATGAACCTATTTCTTAGTTCACCGTTCTTCCGAGGTTTAGGATCGTTCCAGATTTTCCCCCGGAAAGACTAGCTTGGGGATAAAATGGCTTATTGACAGCAGGACATGAAAACAGTATAAAGACGACAAAAAGTGATTTCAACAATTACATGTATTCTGTATAAAGCACAATTTGATTCTGGCATTAAGGGAAGAAATTGACGGACGACTTTCATTTCCGGGAATTTCTATATTTCTTTTCCGATAAAAAACAAACCGAGATTTTATCAAGTACCAGTACATGAATACTGAAAAAAATGAATACATAAAAAAGCTAAAAGATGTGATTCAAATTCCCAACAAAGGTGTCTGTTAAATGCATGTTTCATTAAAAAAACTTAATGTACATATCTTAAAAGAATATTAGGGACTTGATGAACAAAATCCCCAATTTCCGTTTTAATGCTAAACATTTTAGAGGATGCAAAATATTTTACGATGCATTCTGCTAATACATGTAATAGTTCTTCTTCAATCTCGATCCGTGATAAACACAACATATAAGAGAATCTGGATCAGGTATATGCATATTTAGACATATGTGCATATAACATTTTTCTTTTTTTTTACAACGTTTTATATGATGCATTTAATATCACAATGGATTATGCTGCAACCCCTCTTTCAGTTTCCCGTATAGTGAACAGGACTTGAGTGTTACATGGGCATGGATTGGGTAGATTTAACTTTTGTATCTTGCTTTTTTAGAATTCCCGGAAAGCATGTGTATAAGTGGAAAATTTATATTATAAAACTCCCGGAAAGCATGTGTATAAGTGGAAAATTTATATTATAAAATGATATACTGTATAATAAATATTCCCGGAAATGAAAACATTTTTTCTCGGAAATGATATGATAATTTCCGGAAATGAAAATCTTTTTAATTAATTGTTCTGATCACTGCAGGATATGTGTTTACAATGTTTATTTGCACCCGTTATGATCGAAGGAAATTATAATGAACAACACAAAAATAACAAAATCATACAGTTGTGAAGTCCACCCTCCTCGGCGCAATAGACTTTCTAACGAATGAAGCAACCTGAAGACAATATTTAAACAAAAAGTCATATACTAGTATATACATGTACAAAGAGCTTATCTGGATTACTTTAAATATTTGATATTAAACTTTTTATTGCCTGTAAATAGTCATCTATTAATTTTGTATTATTCCCACAAGAAAATACGAAGTGTACTTTCTTTATCGATAGTGTTAGAATTCCATTTTTGGAATTTCTGTTTTTATCTTTTTTTAATGCCTATCGTTTTCAATTTCTAAAATTTGACCACTTGTCTTTGTTAATTTTTTTTCAATCTTTTATATATGTTTTTTTTTCAAATATGGTTCAATTTCATATTTTAATTTAATTAACTGTAATGTATTACAAAATACCGCAGTAACTGAAAATTTAACTTCTGCATATGACCAATTCGAAAACATATATTTCTTCAGTACAGATTTACATTTGGAAGACCAGAAGCCAGTTTGCAAAATCGAAGAGAGAAAAAATAACCAAAAAACAAAAAAACAAAAAACAAAAAACAAAAAACAAAAAAAACCCCAAAAAACAAACAAAAAACAAAAAAGTCTAAATGAAAAGCCAAAATTATGCACGATGGAGATACTCCTTCGGTTTTTAGCATAATTTTCTAAAATTTTGATATCGCAAGTTTATAATAAAATCGGTTTTCGAGTGAGAAACGAAGTACTGACTACTGGGTTGGTGAATAACCTCGGGGACTAACAGTACACCAGCAGTGGTACCGACATATTGCTAAATAGATAAATGGGAAGCCAAAGCTGTGCATGATGGAGATACTTCCTAGTTTCAAGTATATTTTCCTATTGCAAATTTCCAAATTAAAATCGGTTATCGGGTCAGCACCCGAGTACTGACTATTGGGTTGCTGAATACCATCACCACAGTGGCATCAGTCGTGTGGTAATATTTGATTTTCAAGGAGGTGGGGGGTGGTATTTATTCTAGGTTGAAAAAAAATAATCTGGCTTTGCCTTTGTCCATTAGAAAAAAAGCCTGGCTCAACAAAATTTCCTAGCATAGCATAGCATAGTATATAGCGGAATAATCTGGCCCGCGGGCCAAAAAATTTTTCCGGCTCAGGTAAAAATCCCCTCCCCCGAAAATCGAATGGTCCGTGCCTAACTGTAAATTTAGTTTCTGCATATTTTCTGATAAAATTGAAGTCTTTTTATGTAGCCTTTTCACATGCATCGTACGTTTGCGTTTCTCTGGAATAAAACTTTCTCACACTTTCTATATAATTTTAGGGAACGACCATTTGATTCTGAGGGGGGGGGGGGGGGGGGGGGNGGGGGGGGGCAGGCAAATTCGGTCGAGCCAGATATTTTATTTTCAAAACTTTGCGGGCCAGAATATTTTTTTTACGCCGCTTCGCGGCAAAAATTTCTATTTACAATAACATAATAGTATCGTACCAATAAATCTAAGGTCAGATTATTTATTTTCTTGGATGTGCAGGCCAGATTATTTAATTCCATCTTTTTCAGGGACAGAATATTTATTTACGAAATCTGCCAGCCCCCCCCCCCCCCCTCAGAATTAAATGGTCGTCCCCTTATAACCTTTTCTGCGAAGGTCAAACAAAACACACATACATTTGCGACATCGATTTTAATTTGACTTATATTAAATACATTGCAAAGGTAAACTGTTGAGAGAATTCATGCAATTAACATCGCATTTTATAATAGTAACAGAAATTCTTGCCCAGTACTGGATATTTTACAACACGTTTTCGCATCGGAATTTTGTTCATTTAGAAGTAATCTGAAATAAAATGCTGACAACATATAATTTAATATCACCAAAATAAAACCACAGAAAAACAATTTCCGCAATGAAAAGCAAAACCGTGAGAAATTGCGCTCAAAATACTGATGAATCATATATCTATCTCAGCACTAGTGAAATGATACGCCGCCGCGTTAGATTGCTGTTTTTTATATTATAAGGGAGGACCATTTGAATTGGGGGGGGGTTAAAAATAAATATTCTGGCCTGAATTAGAATCAAAATACATATTCTGGCCTAAACCTTTTCGCAATAAACAAGTTAGACTATCTAGCCCCCAGATTCCACAGTATAGTAAAAGGAAATACATAATGTTTAAAATTAACTTTTCTGAACCGCAAATGGCTCGACAAACCCACCTTATAATCAAATGGCCATCAACTAGTATAGCATAATTTTTCACATTCGGTTTCACGGTGTAGGGAATTTATCGATGATCAAGTTTTTAGTTAGATCTACGTACATTTTATGTAGGAAAAGTAATTTAATGTGTCATAAGGATTTTAACAATGCTAATTAGTTCTCTCTTAAATTTTAATGACAGTTGTAAAAAAGAAACGACTGTTTAAAATTGATTATTTTACAAATTTCATACGGGACTTTTCAGTCGTCTTCGCACCGGAAAATTTTTTATGACTACAATTGTATATGAGGAAAAAAAACAATAAATCAATACATAGAGATCACCCACTAATCAATTAACACTGTTGAGCTAAGGGTGATTAATTTTTTAGTATATTTTAACTCTTCGGGTTAATTGGAATTTTGTTAAAGAATTGTCTTTCTTGTAGGAAAAATTATCAGTTCACTTGCATTTCTAAAATATGAAAAAGAAAGGAAATGGGGTAAGTGTCAAGGAGACAACATCCCATATCCAGGTTAAAACGACCCAAAACAAAGCATCTATAGGGGTCACCGTACGGTCTTCAACACAGCGAGGAACCTCACACCATATAGCAAGCCCTAAATGGCCCCAAAAAGGTAAAAAAGTGAACAAATCAATGGAAACAAACCACATCAAATAACCCAAATATCAAGAAACAAAAATTTCATAAGAAGACAAGGACAAGCAAAGACAAACATATTCCTGACTTGGAACAGGTGCAAATATTGCGTTTGGGTTAAACTCGTTTTCTTGGATCCAAACCCTCCCTCTATGTGTGGTGAATGGCTAAAAATACTCACAGTAAAAATCAAACTAGAAAAAAGTCCAACTTATCAAGACGAGTACCCTTACAATGAAGTACATAAAACATGAAGACAATACACACAGGTACTGTCCGGACAAATGTTCGCAGTTACTGACAGCTAGCCCTCCCCAAAAATCAAATGGTTGTCCCCTTAGTATTTGAAACGATCGCTTCCGCCTTCAATTACACGAGAGCTCCAAATCTCGAAAGACTGGTATTGAGTTTTCCTATAAAATACTAAAAGTTGTTTTCTACCAGTTATAGTTATGGTACATTACACGTTCTACACAATCTTTTCTCTCTGAGTATACAACTCTAAATTTTGTTTCCCTTACTAAAATGGTATTTCATTATAATGAGATAAATAATTTGTTTTCAAGCTTTTATCCAAAAAATATTTTTTATCATTATATTTATCAGTATTGTCACTTACCAAATTTGTAAAACTTTTAATTTTAGATTTTAATTTATGTGTATGTTTAGGCAGCAACCATTTGATTTCTAGGGGGGGACTATGGTCAAATTTTTCATCCTTGATTTTTTTTTGTGTGTAACTTCTATCCTGGCTTTTTTATTTTTGTTCCAACCCTGTCCTGGATCAACCCGCATAGTCATCCTGGATTTTTTTTGCTATAGGTAACCGTCCGGCCTTTTTTTTTAACTTGACCATAGCCCCCATAAAAATCAAATGGTTGCTCCCTTAAAGGAATTTGACTGTTTGTGGCCAAAATAATTATAAAGAGAGTGCAAATTCGCATCTGTATCTATTTAATGGTAAGCGGAAAATAAATAACCTTTTCCATGTCGTTATAAGGGGGGTAGGGGGATGGGGGTTGAGGCAGCGGGGATGCGAGGGTCATGGAACAGGGCTGCGAAGAGCAGGGAAGAGAGTGAAAGCGGCGGGGGACAGGGGATAGCGGCACGGGGTGTCGTACTTATATGAGAGGGGTATTGCACTTATATGGGCGGGGTAAACATATTTTGAAGTTATAAATGGTCATTTATATGGTCCCCTACTCAACAGTGTTTTGATTTTTTTCATTCCCGATCTGAATCAACAGTTTCGGGATTTGTTTTCGTTGCCGAATCAAAAATTCTTGGACACGACAAGGTAGCAGTTTGATAAAAGATTTTGCTGAAAATGGTGAAGAGGAATCTTTAGATTGTATTAGACACGAGTCATCATTTCGACAACCGACAGGTATTTGTACGGAGGGAAATACAGTATTGGTTATTGATTCTTGCAACGTCAAGGCTCTTAGAGTGATTTCTTAATTTGTTCATCTTTGTAAGTACTTACAAGCAGTCCAACAGGTGAAACTGCATTCTCTGTCCACCCAGAGATACTTGGAGATCGTTCAATAGGGACTGTAAGTTTCGTCATGTGATTCACGAGAATCCACGATAAACCGGTTATTCGAACTCGTTTCCCGCCGAAACTTGACATCTGAGGATTATGACGTTCAAATTTTTGTTTGAAACGTCGTATATCTTTGTTTAAAATGTAACTTCCGGGTACAATTTTTTTTACAAAATTGTACGAGACTTACAGGCCCTATTAAAGGCTTAAACGAAGGAAGTAGTCTTCTTAGTGATACAAAACAGTTCCTTGAAGAGATGAAAACCGATGCAAAAAAATGTGCATAACATCAATATTAATACATTGCAAGGACCCCATCGCGTACCAGCGACAAAAACAATTCAATCAGTGTCTATGTTGCTAGACCTTTTGCGTCATTGACAAAATCATATGGAATCAATTAATGTTGCTCAAGAATGTTTAGAGAAACATCTGTACAGCACCCTAAGGCTTAGAACACAAACTCTGAATGTTCTCGAGTGTCATAAGAGCCGTCATCGAATCCGTGAAGGACAAACTCTTTTTGGATACACTACTTCACTTTGTATTAAAAGCAATACTACGAGGCTCCATCTGGGCTAAATCACTTTGAACAATTGCCCAAAGTAAAATCGGAAAAACCTTGCAAACTTCCAGAACATCAGATTAAAGCATTACTTACCTTTAGAGAGCACTTTGGAAAGGGTGTGAGGCAAAGGAGTGTCCGATCTGACACAACCAAGCATAATGCCAGGACACTGCCGATAAATTTATACATGAATAGACCGAAATCAACAAACTCGAAAGAAATTGAATTTTCTAAGTCAATAGAGGAAAGTACCATCAATTCTGACAAACCCAAAATACCTGATGTGATCACTCAAAGTCGTGATATGATCCATGACATTGGTGATGTTATCACAACTTCAATTGACAAGAGATATATGTGGGAGTTATTGTTCGAGGAGAAACGTCAGATGGCATTAAGAATTTTTACCTGTTTAAAGAAGTTAATGGACCTCAATTCAGATACCACAAAACGAGAACTCTGCCATGGAGAAACTTAGTAGTACCATGTACCACCGGAAAACTGTTGACAGCGCCGTAATGTGTTCACACTGAATTAGGACGCATATAGTCATTTGAAAATCAATGATAAAGAAAGGAAAACCATCGAAGAACAAATTGAGGAGGCAGAAACGGAAATCCGGGAAATTGAAATTGATTCATTTCCTACAGTTGTTCAACCGGACACCCGAAGGAGCAGAAGAATTGCTCCTCCGAAAAAAATTCGAAGATTTCTTTCTTTTGTAAAAATGTTTCATACACTGTATAAAATGTCGGGTTAAGGTGACTTAAGGAGGTTAGCTCATATGCTCCTCCGAAACAAGTTTCAAGATTTATTTCTTATGTAAAATGTTTTACACATGTTTACATGTAATACACGGTATAAAACGTAGGTCAAGGCGATGTGCCATGAAATAATATGGAATTGAAATATTTATTCTTATTTGAGAGAACAATGTACTACTGAGTTTCTTCATATATTTATAGTTAATATACACTCACCAAATATCATCTTGTATCACTTGTAGTAGCTTGGATTTGAACCTAAACCAAAACTTAAATCTAAGTCACTCATTTGGAAAATGTAGGTCAATGTGATCATATTCTGGTACATAAGTTGATCTAAGTTGGTCTAAGTTATATTTACAGAACAAGTGTGTATCTGTATCAGATTTACAATGAAGGGGCGTGGAAATCATCGAGTCCATCAGGACGAGATGATTTCCACGCCCCTTCATTGTAAACCTGATACAGATAATCACGTGTTCTGTAAATGATTTGTGGAATGGTCCAATGAAAAAGCAGCAAGTCGTTAGGTAAAGATATTTTGGGAAATTCTCAGCACGTTGGGTGTTACTTTATTCTAAGATGCAGTGGTTCATACAATGAATCACACAAGGACGGACGTTGAATTTTTAGAGCTTTCCAACACAGAAGAAGGGTAGATTTAAAATGCCGTCGTGAGATTGAAATACTCAAGATAATGAAAGCAGTAAATAATTCTTCTCCGTTGATTTAGCACACAGATTGCCGAAAATACAGAATTGAACATAAACTGTTTTTTTTCAACAGTAAACCAGTACCCGGTATATGGGTATTCTCTGTACATTTGAAACAAGTAAAAGACAAGGGAAACGAACATTGGTTATGCCCTGAACATGGCTGACAGAAGAATTCAGTTTAAGATTTTAAAAAAAAGAGAAAAAAAAGATATGAACACAAAAGGATAAACTAACTGAACCGTCAACGTATTCAATAAATAGAGAGAGAGTAGCGCCACACTGACATGCACATGTACTAGATCTATTAGACCACTTTCATGTTTATTTCTTATCCCGACTTTGGCTCCGTTTTTATAACGTTTTCCACAAAGGGAAGTAACCTACTGACCCGACAGTCAGGTTTACGGTTCCATTGTAATAAGGGACAGCAGTAGATTTCGAATACATAGGTATCTATCACTGGACTAGGGGTAATATCTCGATTGTCTTTAAATAAATTATTTCAAGCTATTCGGTTGCTTACCACAGTGAAAATCGTAACCGTTGCCAAAGAAAATATTTACTGACCGTCCTTTCCCTAATGAAACCGAAAACCAGAATGTCGGGTGTTAGCGAGTGACGTCCCTTTGAAAAACATGCTAAATTAGCAGTCATCCCGTAAATATGAAATTCATATCAACCGAGATACGTGTATCTCATTATATGTGGGTAATTGTGGTAATTCAAAAGCAAGGGCATATGCGAAAAGGACTTTCTTGAAGAACAATGGATTTGGTTGTAAAGTTGAGCAAGCTGGCCGTTTTTCAACCCAAATTAGATGAAAATGAATGAAATCCGGACAGCGTTAGTTTTTCTATTTTTTTTTTTTTTTTTTTTCAGCTGACACAATTTTTTATTACATGTTTTCACAAAAATTTGATGTTAATCTTTTTAATAAAATGTTTCGTTTTCGGAAATTATTTCCTTTAAAAAAATTATTCGGACCTCCAAAAGTGTACAATAACTGGAGATACAGAGGCGTACAATTACTGGAGTTACAGTCAGTTATTGTACATTTGTGACATTCATTTAAGCTCCTCCCCTTTCCTAAATCCAACTGTATCTTATATAAAGTACATTTTACTTCAAAGGAAAAACATAAAACCATTCCACAAGATGTATATACCAAATATCACCCCTGTAGCACATAAAAACAAACCAAAATTAATTAGAATTTTAACCTAAATCACCAATGCGAGAAATGCGGATCAAGGTGAACTAATACCGATACCGATATTGGGTACTACCGTCATATGTAGATGTATCCGTTGACGAAATACTTGTAGTAACCTTAACAAAAATTATAACCTGATCATTACTCGCGAAATACTAATGAACCTATTAAACGCTCTCTATCCCCAAAATCTGTTGGGCTCGAGTATATTAACGATGTGAATTATCATTAATATGGAGTAAGAAGGAATATAAAAACATATTAGGTAAACTTCATTCCGAAATCCAAAGAAAGTACTCCTTTAATTGTCCCATATGTTTATTTCATAGTGAGTACTAATCACCCGGGACCTGAAAACTATAATGGAAAGTTAACTTTCTCCCTCCTAGAAACTTTAAAAAAGTGGATCCTGAAAAAGGTCATATAAAAAAATCAATTTCATAATGTTTATACGATGCAGAATAATATATTCAACAAAACTTCCAAATTTCATTTCCGCCTATGCCCTTGGAGAGCGTCTAGAGATGTTTATTTTTCTTCAATTTCGTGTAGTTTTGACAACACAAGAAGGCAGTTTTAAAACAATGTTTTCGCAACAAAATAACGATAATTTCCCATATAAATGTTCCATACAGTATTTAGTGAGATACAAGAAACATAATAAATTAATTGCTTAAAACATAGCGAAAAAGGTCACACACATGATCTGTTTATGCCATGTGAGCTATTGCAATCACTTGGCGTCCGTCGGCGTCCGTCCGTACGTCTTCCGTTCATTCGTCGTAAACTTTTTCAAAAATCTAGTTTTCAAGTGGATATTGATGTTGCGACTTCAAAACAGATGGTGAAAATTGTTTGTTGACTGCCACTTTGAAAAGGCGTGAAATTTTAACATTGTCAAATTTCAATGGAGTTTGGTTTCCAAAGAGGTATTGATGTCGCAAATTCAAACCAATGTTATAAATTAATCATTGATTGCCAATTTAAAAATCGCTGCCAAAACAGGCGGGGAAATTCAACATTGTCCGATTTCAATGAAATTTGGCTTCCAAATAGATATTGATGTTGTGAATTCAAAACTGATGTAAAACAAAAATTGTTCGCTGACCGCCAGTTTAAAATGGCTGCCAAAAAAGGCGGGAAAATTCAACATTGTCCGACTTCAATGAAATTTGGTGTCCAAGTGAATATTGATGTCACTACTTCAAAAGTGGTGTTGAAAAGTGATTGTTGACCGCCATTTTCAAAACGGCCGCCAAAAAAAGGCAGGAAAATTCAACATGGTCCTTATTTATACATATATCCTTAATATGAAATATTTCCTTAGCCACTGTATATGTGGTGTAATTTAAAGCATGCCAGTTTTCAAGTGATATAGCAACGTGTCTAAAGTATGACGCATATTAATGCTATGTGCACAAATTCCCACTTTTTTAGGTCCTTAGTAGTAGGTCGAATGGCATCCATATTCAACTGTTGTGTGGTGTCCAAATATTGTATAATCCGATGAGATGGCCGTGTAATATCATATTGTTAATTATGCTTAAGCATAATGGGTAATTCTGTAAAAACCTACAGGGCAGCCATCGAATTATTTTGTGAACTTATAACGGGCATTGGATTTTACATCTTTGAGTAGATCCAGAGTTTATTACCGGACTGACAAACGATGACTATGACAAAACCAGA